>PVJI01006471.1:0-17728 GCA_004026765.1 Micronycteris hirsuta | reverse complement strand
CCCTGGTGACGTGACACGTCTCCAGCGGGGGACAGGCCACTCGGGGTCCCACTGGAGACGACCGTTGGAGAATGCAGGCGGCAGCACGTGGCCCAGACGCATCATGAAAGGCGCCGACACAGTGTCACCGCGAATAAAAACACGTGGAAGTGTCCGGGGTTTGCCAGGAGCTGCCCCTCCCTGGGGCTGTCCCTCGTGACCGCCAGTGCGCCATCCCTCCCGTCTGAAAATTGGTTTTCTTCTGTTTTTTTTTTCAAAGAATTGTCTCTTGATATGAAGTATGTCCAGTGAAGTCTTTTCACAGATGGGGTCAGGCCTGGTCCCACGGGCGGGAGCCTGTGGTGAGCGCGGCGGAGACACGGGAGCAGGTGGCTGCCGTCCCTCGTGCCCTCCCCACAAAGCTCCCAGGACTACAGGGCAGACCGCAGTGATGCCCGCCCCCACGCACCCCACTCCCAGGCCCCAGGCCTGGAGGACCTGCCCGCAGCCCGACGCCTGGGGCCCGGCAGGGAGATCCTGCTGGGAAGGCAGCCCCAACCCTCCGGCCTCCCAGCTGCGGGGGCTGCACTTCCCTGCAGTCACATCTGCCTTTGGTTTGGGTTTGTTGTTTACCTCTTCACACTGTAACCAGCTGGAAAGGTGCCTGTGGCAGACACAGGATGGAACGGAACCCCACAAAGTCACTGCTGGGGCGGAGGGGATGGGCCACCTGTCCCCCTGCTCATGGGCGGCGGGAGGGGCCCATTGGCCTGTAGAATGTTGAACACCGCCCCCCCGCCGCCAAACTGGAACTTGCTCCTTGGACGCTTCCGGGTGCCTCCCCGGCGCAGACCCCAATGAGGATGCCTGGACGACTGCCAGCAGCCTGCCTCCTGCTGCACGGCGCACACTTGTGTGTCCTCGTTGCTCTGAAGGCTGCGGTGGCTATCGTCATGCCAGTGGCTTCCTGCTGGGTTTTTGGGTACTTCCCGCTTCTGCTACTGAACGTGCCCTGCTGAGACGTCCTGGCACCTGGCTCTCCCTTTCACTGGCGTGCCTTCCGCAGGCCAGGCTCTCCTAAGTGGGACTGTGGGACAGCAGGCTCAGAAGGCGCAGGTGGTTCTGGAAGCAGAAGCTCTGGCGGCTCCCAGCCACCCCTCCACCCCCGCGAGGGCGTGTCGTGGACTGTGGGCCTCATCCGACCCAGGGACAGTGGCCTCCCGGCCTCAAACCCACCTTCTTTACTGGGGACGGGCCGCGGCTCCCGCCTGCGCGGGGCTCGCCTGGAAGCACAGGCCTTGCACCCTGGGACCTGCGGCGACCTCCCGCCTCCCTCCTGCGCAGCCCCGTCTCCCCAAGTTCAGACAGCTGTGTTCCTCCACATGGAGTTGTTTCACAATCAAATTGAAAAAGCCACCTTCTCACAAACTTTTGCACGTAAGGAATGGAAGGAATCTGCCTAGTAAAAAATACGTAAATACTTTGTCTTCTGTTCATCGCGGCAGCACGGGCTCCGTACGGAAGACTCAGAAAATGCAGGGAAGCAGCGAGGACAGAGGAAAGCAGACGGCACCCCCCCGCCCAGAGCAGAGCATGTAACGGCTGCACTTCCTCCAAGATTCCAACCACATGCACACCCACACACACCCCATGTGCACGCACACCGTGCACACTCACCACCCCGCACACGCACACCACGCAGAAGGCATCAGAGGAAACACGGCTGGGTTACTGAACTGTGGTTCTAAAACCAGCTCTTGCCACTTCACGTGACCCTGTCAACACCGTCCCGGCTGAGGCGTGAGATGTCGGCCCAGACAGGTTTGTTTTCCCAGGTGTCACCAGGTGTGCTCCCTCCATAAGACATACTTTTTAAAATTGCAAATCGGAACTGCAGCTTTCAGGAGATTACCTCAGGAGCTGCCACCGCGAACCCGGCTTCCTTGCCAAGATCGCCGGCCTGCGCTCCCAGGTACGCGTGCCCCGTGTCCCAACCTGTGCCGTGAGCACCGCATAATCTGATCTGTGAAACTGGCTGGGAAACATTCAGTCAACACTCAAAACTGAATACACCGGGCCCAGCGAGAGGCCGGGGCTCCCCGCTCCGCAGTGTCCCTGCAATGGGGAGCCGCTCCGAGGAGGTGGCGGGTGAGGCTGTGTGGCAGGAGCACAGCTGCCGCGAGGGCCTCCAGACGTGGAGATGAGTTCTGCACGTGGCTGACAAGCAGCTGTTCTGGTTTCTTCCAGGCCTCACGGTGTCGGGCCCTGGGAGGAACCGCTGCCAGGCCGCGGCCAGCGTCCGAGGACCACGATCCATCCGCAGGATGGATCCATCTGCGGCCATGGCGGCAGCAGAGACCCTCCTGATCCGGAGCTGCCATGACACCTGCTACGCCCAGAAGTGAGGGAGGGGGTGGGGAGGGCTCAGCCCCCACTCAGAGGCTTACGGGACACAGAGCTGGTGTCACATTTACGCAGAAGCAAATCTGATGTCCTCACTGGGAGCAGTACAGGACATGCAGGGCAGGAAAAAGGAGGCCTACCGTTGTTCGTACGAAAAATACAGTAATTCGTAAACAAAACAAGAGTGAGCTGTTTCACGTCCTCACAACTATAAGCTCACTTCGCCCACCCCATATGTGGTAAATCACTCAAATCCTTTTGCTGAAACCTCCCTGAATTTTGAGGCGTGCACACCACCTCTGTGCTAGAGAACTGGAGTGCGGCACACACCGCCCCCAGGGGGGGCCCAACTGGGTGCTGGTGGAGGACCGCTGCTGCTGAGCGGCTGCAGGAGCCCGAGACCGGCCTGGGGGTCACAGGCAACGAGGAGCCTCGAGCGCCTGTGCCGGGCTAACCTGGTGAGCTGCAGGCTGGCTCCGGGGCTGCCGCCTCAGCCTCCCACACACTCGCTCTGCACGGCTTTCCACATGCTCGCTCCGAGTGGCTCTTGAGCAGTGGCCTCAGTGCAGCACAGCTGGGGCTCTGGTTCATGGGGGGCTCACCTGCGTGGGCGACCAGCGCGCTGAACTGCAGGAGCTCCGGGGAATGTGAGGTCCAGTCCTGCTGGGACCCAGCCAGCCACTCCAGGAGGGGCCCCACGTGCTCGCGGTACAGGTCCTGGGTGTCACCTCCACCTTCTGCCACGGCCAGCGCGTCCACAGTCTCCTGAACCTGCAAGGTACAAGGCACGGGCTGGGACAGTCCCCTCCCCACGTTCAGAGCCCCCACTCGGTCACAACCTGCGGGGGTGACCAGGTTGCCCTGTCCCTGTCCCCGTGAGGAGGAACATAATGCAAGCCCTCTGAAGTGAGTCCTGGGGTCCTGGGGCTGCAGATGCTGGCTTCCCACTTGGATGTCTGCTAACGCCGGCCACACCCCAAGTCAGGAGGCAGACCAGCGCGTGGCCACTGAGCACTCAGTCTGCGAGAAAGGCAACCCACTCCCCAAGAGCCCCCAAGTTGTCCTCATGCTCTTGCAGAGCAGAGCTGGGCATGACCAGGGGCTTCGGGGCACTGAACAGACGTAAATGATGTTGGCAGAGGCCCTGTGTTCTCCCTGCTTGGTCCTCACTGACAGACCCCTGGGTGATGGTAACTGGCTTCTGCCCTGGGCAGAGGGTGCAGGCAGCTGGAGGACACCACGCAGCCCTCCCCGCTCCTCCTTGGGATAGTCCTGGGGCGACGTGTGGCTGCCAGCCAGACCTGTCTGCAGAAGCTGTAAGCCAACAGCTGTTACCAGTATTTACGGCAGCGCAGCGACAAGCTGCCTGCTGAGACTTGGCCCCCTGAAAAGGTGGTTTTCACGGAGAGAAATTAAACGGAGATTAAAGAGGCCCCAAGGCGGGGGGTGGGGAGGTGGGCCACCCTGACACAGGCATTGCAGCCTCCTGTCCGCAGGTCAGCGCCCAGCGCCGGCTCCTGGGCCCACGGGGAACAGGCAGCAGAGTTTTAAGCCTAAGTGGAGAACCGGGGGTGGGGGGTGGGGGCAGCGCGGCTGGCCTGTGGCTCCACAGGGAAATCGCGCCCCCATCTCGTCTCCAGACTTCAGTCGCCATGGGTTTCAGCTTGACCACAGTCTGGGCGAGGAGGCCGCCGTCCCCACGTCTCTCGGCAGCGGGCACCACCCTGAGCCACGGATGTGCCCTGGAGGCCGGCGGGGGGGCTAAGAGCCTGTGCTCCCCGGGGCCACTCACGGGCTCTCGTCGCTCGTCTTGCTGAGGGTGCAGACGCGGTTCCGCTCCGTTCGGAGGGGCAGAGCTGGCGCATCCCGGCAGGCTCACCTGGTCGCTGAGGCTCGAGGCCCCTGGGAGCGCCATCACGGTCAGCAGCACTTGCAGAAGCGGCAGGCCGCACCCCCGGCAGTCCTCGCGGCTCACGGACACCAGGGCCTGCACACACAGCAGCAGGTGCTGCCCGTAGCGGAGCTGCGGACAGAATGAGCGCTGGTCAGCTGCGGCCTCGGGCCACACCAGCCAGGCAGTGGTGCCGGGCCTCTGGGGCATTGTGCAGACAACGGGCGAGGAACGCAGGCTGGGAGTTAACAAACCCGGGTTACTCGTGGTGACCACTTCTGGGGTTTTTGCTCGTGGTTTTAAAAGCTCTCACATGTCCGTGACACCACCTGGCCAGGCAGGCTTGACCGGTGCGATGACCTGGCCCAAGGGCTTGCTTCAGAACAGCCCAGACCCTGCTGCCCAGACCCGGGACAGGGGGAGGGCGCAGGCCAGGTGGCAACCGCTGAGGCTGGGAGATGGGGGCCCGGGGGGTGTTCTCGGACTCATGTGCATTTTGAACGTTTCCGTAATACTCTGTATTACCAAAAGTAAACACATTCCTGTGCTACCGCGCTGCCTCCTGCACGACCTGGTGCTGGCCTGGGCTGGCCCAGCCTCCGCCACCGCCCGACCCCGTTGAGTGACTCCCAGTTGGGGCTCACATCCCGACCCTGATTCTTCCCGCAGCTCAGTCCCTTCAGGCCTGGGGCAGTTGGGTCTGGGAGGGTGATTCTGTCTGATTTCGGAAATGACCCCCGATCCATGTTTAAGGAGCAAGCATCCTGGCCACTGCTGCCGGTCAGATGTGCTGCGGCGACGCCCCACTGGGCACCGCCAGGACCTGTAAAACGTGCGGACCCGACGCCAAGTCAGGGGCACTGACCTCTTCCCGAGGTCGTCAAATAGAAGAACCGGCAGTACAATGGCCGTGCACCCAAATCAGTCAAAATCAATCCACACTTTTTGTCCAATAGACAAGTGGCCGCAGTTTCGGCAGTTTACGGGCTACAAGACGACAGGACCGAAAGTCACCGCACACCCGCCCCAACTGGCTCACCTGCTCCGACCCCTGCCGGATGTGAGTCCCGGCCAGCTCCGCAGCCACGGCCCTCAGGTGTGGCCGCAGGGCCTCCCTCGGGCAGCCTCGGACAACGGAGGCGAGCACCAGGAGGCCGGAGGCGGAGGGCGACTTCTTCAGCATCGGCCAGATGAGCTTCAGAACCGCCTCCGGGCTGACGAATGTCCCGATCAGCTCCGCAGACCGCGTGCACTGCGGGGGCAACGCAGGCTGAGGGCTCCGGCCGGGCGTCCCGCAGGGCGTCCTGCGGTGTCGAGGGCCGACCAACAGCCGACCCTGGACACAGCAGGGCGGAGACGCACCTGCACAGCAGAGGTGACTGTGGCTAGGTCTCTTGCTCATCTCTCCTTGCACGCTTACTTTGCTAATAACCGGTGGTGGGATTTTTAGATACCGGTACTTGACTACTGAAAATCCACACAGTTCCTATGATTTTGCGCGGAATGCCTTGCCGACTACAGAACAGAAGCCCCTAACACCCCTAATGCTGCCTCCTTCCCCACCTGGAAAGTAAAGGATAAAATTAAACTGCAGGCAGACCAGCTGCCAGAACGCTGGAGGAAGCCGTTGCTAGGAATGCCCCCTGAGCGGTCACCACTTGAAGGGTTGAGATTTATTAGAGCCACTACCCCTCCCATACCCTGGACAGGAGTGTTTATTATTGGGACCAGATGAATAGAGGAGAGAGTTTTAGTTAAATACAATCATCTGAGTACATGAGAGCAAGTACAAAGAATGGCCCCCCTCAAGATAAATAGTCAAAAGACCTAGGCTAAAAACTATTAATCTAACTCAGACTATTCAATCTCAAAGAACAAGGACTAACTTTTATACAAGCCTTTAAATCACTCCTTGCACCCTTTTTAACTTAGAACAATCCCCAGGACCTTAATAGACACCTAGTTATTAACTGATACCTGACAGTCTGTGCCTGACACTGTTCTTAGCTATCTGATTGATAACCCTCTTGATCAAAACAACCTTTTGTTCAGCGTAACTGAAATCTGAAATGTTCTGTATTTTTTCTGATTGATTATGTATTAGCTTTTTCCGCCTTGATGATCGCGCCATGCACCTGTTCCTCCTGATTGTATAACCCTCCCTATAAAAATAAAAGAAAAATTCTTTCTGGGAGTCAGTCAGATCCAAGAGGTCTGGCTGTCCTCCGGCACTCCACTGAGGGTGTCTGACTCCGTTCCCTTCACCGAGTTGGCCCTCCTTTGGGGACCCTGAGGCCCACTGAGGCTGGACCCCGGCATCGCGGGGCATCCCCTGCGCACCGCAGACACTGCTGAGAATGTGGGGGTGGGGATAGGGGTGGGCCGGGCTGTCCCCAGAAGGGGGCACGACCCCCAACCCCGGCTTCTCAGGCAGTGAGTGGGGCGGGCAGGAGGGCTCTGTCCCCGTGGGGCCCCCGACACAGGTCCAAGCTGTGCAGCGTGAGGCTCTGAGGAGGTCGCATGGGGGCCCATCCCCAGGGTCATGCCGAGCAGCGCTGTGGTTGCAGAGCAGGGCACTGGCTATCCAGGGACCCGCCACAGCGCCGGGCCTGCAGCTGCTGGAGCTCCTCCTGGGGAGCAGACCAGCCCCCGCAACCCACCCCCCGCCCTGCAAAGGCGTAGCGCCCCACGTGGGACCGGAAAAGGCCACTCACGCTGCGCACCACGGCCGGCTCCTCGTCTGCGCAGGCCAGCAGCAGGGCCCGGAGCAGGACCTCGAGGTGCTGCGTGGCGTGGTCCTCCGCGTGCAGAAGCAGCACCGCCAGCAGCTGCGCCGACTTCACCCGCGTCGCCACAACCCAGTCCGTGATGTCGTGACAGATGGCGGGAAGGATCTTGCAGAGGTTTCTGAAGACGAGCTCCCGACAGCCCAACCCCGGGCGACACTCTAGAGGAAAAGGGTGAAAGGTACACCATGAAACGCACAGCACCTCAGCTGTTGGCGAGGGAAAACATTTGTGCTCCACATGGCGCGACTGTGGGCTCCATTCTGACGTCTTAAAAACGCAAACCGGCTGGAAAGACAGCAGCGAAGACGAGGGGCCGTGCGTGACTCACGGCAGGACTTTCACAGCGAGGTGGCACGGGGCCGCGGCACTGCCGCCGGGGGCCATCACTGCATCCAGACAGACGCCTCCGCCCCACGGAGCCCTGTGCCCCTAATGCCTCGGGCTCCTGCCCTCGCCCAGGCAGCCTCCGGGCCTGCCGGCACCACAGACGAACTGCCTGCTCTAGAACGTTCCACAGGTGCATTGCACAGTATGTACTTATTCATCTGGCTTCCTTCACTCTGCAGCCCTCAGACCCCCGCGGGCTGAGTGGCCGGCCCTCCAGGGCACAGGGACAGCTGGTGTCGGTCACCTGCCACAACCGTCTGGGCGGGTCCGTGGAGGCTGCTCTCACGTGTCGGGTGGGCACCCGGCAGGGCAGTGGCCGGCGCATATTTAGAGTTTAACAAACTGCCAAACAGTTTTCTGAAGCGGTTGCGCGGTGTCATCCCACCGGTGCGAGTGCTGGCTCCTCCGAGTCCCCCCAGGCCCCCAGCGTGCAGTGTGGTCGGTCTGACGTGGTCGACACCCGCAGTGGCTGGCGGTCCACCTGCATTCCCTGATGACCAGTCATGGAGCCTCTTTCATCTGCTGACCTGCCAGCTGCATATTTCCGTCGGCAAAGTGTTTTCAAATCCTTTTTGGCCACTAAAAATTCAGGTTGTTTTCTTTTTTTCAATCCTCACAAGAGGACGTTTTTTCTCATTGCTTCCCAAGGGAGAGGGAGAGACACCAGGATGCCAGAAAGCCAGGTGCCTCCCGAAGCTCCTGGACACGGGGCCAGACCAACATCCTTTCAGTTTCGGGACGACCCTCTAATCAATGAGCCTCACTGGCCAGGCTGGACTGTTTTCTGGCTGCTGGGTGTTAAACGTTTTCTCTCTATTCCGGACACAAGGCCCTGTCTGCAAACGCTTTCCCTCAGTCTGCGGCTTCTTCCATTCTCTGAACAAGATCTTTCACAGGGTGGAAGTTTCCATTTTGATGGAGTTTCACCTGTCACGGCATTCTCTCATGGAGGGGGCTCTGAGGACATCCCTATGATAGCACTCCCAACGCAAGACCACAAAGCTTTGTCCTTGAAGGCCCACAGCTGAGGCCCCACCTCCAGGTCCAGGGTGTGCCCGGCACCCTGTGGTGCTGTCCATGCTGATCTCTGCTTCTCACCTCCTGCCCTGGTGCATGAGCTCGAGGGTCCTGCTGAGTGTTCGCGGTGATACGGACAACCCGTATCTTCTACCTCGTTTCTCCCACTACCAAGGAACTTCTCCTAACCCTGAAGTCCCTTTTGGAGCAGCTGACTTGAGGCTTCCCTGCCTCAAGTGTGGCAGGATCTGTGTGGGCGCACAGCAGGCCAGCCCCAAGCTCCCAATGTGCTCTGCGCGGTCCCTGCTGTGTCAGGGCACAGGCCTCCCTCGGAGAACCGCTGGCTGCACCTTGCACACTAGACCTCCAGGCCCAGCTCATGGGGGCACAGCCGTCTCAGGGAGCATGGGGCCCTGTCCCCTTGGTTTGTTTTGTAAGCCCGTCTCTCCTGCCTCTTGGGTCAGGAAAGGGTCAGCAGAAAACCTGGAAGGGCAGGTCAGAAGCATATGGAACATTAACTCAGCTCATGGTTTGCACAATTAGACTAAGTGCCATTTAACTGCAAGCAGAAAAACAGACCATCAATTTCCTAATGTGTTTACCCAAGTCTGACAGCAGGTCTGCCCAGACTGAGTTCGCAAGCCCACACCACCAGCAGGCAGCTCCGCCATGCCCAAAGGCAGAGCCCCCAGGACGTGCCTGGCCATCACCCTTCCCTGTGCGGAGGGGCTGAGGGGCCACTCGAGAAGGGGGTAGAGGAAATGACAGGGAGAGCACTTGCCTGGCCCCGAGACCTGGCCCGTCAGGCGCGGGCCCCGACTTGCCTTGCTGGACCCTTCCCCTCTGGGTCTCAGCTGCCCCCGAGGGGTGACAGGGCCCAGGGCCGGTGACCGTGGAGCAGGTGCTGCGGCAGCTGCAGGGTGGCAAGGCCCGGCCCTGCCCCACAGCGGGAGTCTCCCGTCTTCGTCACACTCGGGGCTCAGCCCCTGCCTCCCTGGCCACCTCGCCTTGGCCCCCGCCCCCCACAACCCCCACCCCGTCTTCCCTGCACATTTCTGATTTCTGCAGGCGCCCAGGGGACACGCGAGTCGGGTGGAGCCAGCCTGGGCTCCGGGGGACAGGAGAACACACAGGCGCTATGCAGGCGGCTCTCCACCCAACGGTATTGACTGAGCGGGGCGCCACTCACTCCGGTGAGTTAAAGCCGCCGACTCTGTTCTCCCATGTTACCAAGTCCGGCAAGCCACACAGCACGGTGAAAAGAGGCTTCCTCTCCACTCAAGCATCACCGAGGAAAACGGTCTCAACAGCAGGGTGATTTCAAAGCAGCCCCGATCGTGGGCAGGCACAGCCGCAGACAGCTGTCCGGCCTGCCCTGGGAGGGACACTTTGTCAGGTGACTAGTTGCTCGTCTTCCAGCACGCAGCTTTGCTTTAGAGCTGGGATTTATCTCACACCTCACTCCCTTGGGAAAGAGGAGATCGGCCTGATCAGGCCTGACCCGGCTGCACCCGGCTCGACAGGCCCGATGCTGGAGCAGTGTCTCTCAGCAGTGAATCGTCACCTCGTCAAAGCTCAAGTCTGTGCTTCAGCCACAGTTAGAACATCCGCCCCACAGGCACTTGCTGAGCTGACTCCCTGGCACACCTGCTCCAGGTGCTGTGATGCAGGCACAGACAAGTCCGCCCTCTCGCAGAAAAATGGGGAGAGTCAAGCTTCTGCTCAGAAGCAGCACAATGTCTATTGGAGGAGGGGGAGTGGGGGAGCACAGTGCCCCCCGGGGCCGCCAGGTGGGGACAAGCTGAGGACTAAAAGAGAAGAGCAGCGCCACACAGGCCTGACCGAGGACCAGGCCCGGGACGCGCAGAGCAGTCAGTCCCCAGACCCCTCAGCAGGAGAAGAGACACCGGCTTAGAATACGCACGGAGAGCTGAGCCGCTGCTGGACCGAAGGCGATGTGTGTGGAGCACGTGAAGCAAGCCCAGACGGACGCTCAGCACCCTGCGTGATCGGGGCGCTGCAGGTCACACCCGCCACGCGGCCCCACCCCACACCCACAGGGAGGAGACACGTCTTGCCGGGCCGCGGGGAGCCGCAGCGCCTGGGACAGCCTGCAGGTCCGTGTGCGTGCTCTCTCTCTCTCGCATACACACACACGCCAGGCCAGCCCCCCGCCCCCCACCACGCTGCTCAGCACCTGCCCCAGCGAAGGACACAGACCACAAAACCTGTGTGCGGAGCTGACACTGGCTGCACGTGTTCCGAGTGCGGGAATCACCCCAAATGTCACGCATCTTGTGTCTCACCCGGGACCTGTGTTTGCTCTGCTATGTAAAGCCTACAGAAGCGGCGTTTTTGGTAAATGACAAAGTGCCTCCCATTTCCAAAGCTGCTCCACCAGCCACAGTGGCCAGGGCTTCCCAGCCGACCATGCCCTCACACTGGGGCCACCCAAGCGGGGTCTCCGCAGGGGCCAAGGGCGCGCCTGTCGTGGCCACTTGGACACTGGGGAGGCCCCTTCAGGACAGAGCAGCCCAGGGCCAGGGAGGACAGCACAGGCCAGGGGGGAGGCCAAGGGTATGCGTCCTGCCCGCGGCACCCCAGCTCTCAGCGCCCCCTGCCTGGGCCCGGCACTGCTTCCTGCGTGGACAGACTCTCCCAGGCTGCCCCCCCACGTTGCTGCCCCAGGGAAGGCCGCACACCTGGAGAGGGGTGATGGGCGGGAGGGGGAGAGGCAAAGTCCAGCTTGTCCTTGAGATCCTCCTCGTTCTCCTTCTGCCACTGCAGGCCAACCTTCTCCCAGAGACTGGCGGCCTCACGCCTGCAGGACAGACCGACAGGACAGACAGACACCATCAGGGAGGGCTCACGGGTTGGGTGCTGAGAGGGTCCTGAGAGCTGGCCGGGAGCCCTGCTGGGTGTCGCGTGGCTTTGCCAACAGGGCATCGCCCAGGCAAAGTCACGCCTGAACCCCCAAGCCCCATTTATGCCGTGCTCTCACAGCCCACAGACTGGGGCGGGGGGCGCACGAGGTGGCTCTGGGAGGGGCCCCGGGGCAAAGGCCTTGGCTGCCGACAGCAGTGATGGCTCAGGAAAGGCAGGCCCCCGACAGCAGCACCTGGACATGCCGCAGGCCCGTGTCGCACTCACACGATGTGCGGCATCTCGTCCTCGAGGCTGCTGAGCAGCAGCGGGACCAGCTTGTGGAAGAAGGAGTACCGGTCCCGCAGGTCCAGCATCCAGGCCCCCACCACGCGGGTCACCGCCTCTCGGACCTGCGTGGGAGAGAGAGCACAGGCTCAGCCGGGCCTGGGCAGTGCCAGCGGTGCGTGTGGGCAGGGGCACAGCCGCCCGGCTGCCGTCCCAGAGCCACTCCAGGCACTCACTCAGCTCGCAGGTCATCTCAGGCCTGGAGAGGAAATGCTGGGGCCATGGTCGAGGCCCCAGCCCGAGTCCTCTGGGCTCTGGTCTGACCCTCAGAACCTCGCACTGCAAAGCAAAGAGGTGTCTGCAGCCTTCTGTGTGGGAACCAACCCGGGTGGCCAGAAAGCCCCCAGGGCACCCCCTTCCCACGTCCTCGGACGTGTCCTGGGGACCCGTTGACAAAGCTCCAGGGGAGTGCCGGGAGTGGACAGCCCGCGCTCTGAGCACGCTCCATGTCTGCGTGAGCGTCAGCGTCCCAGCCTCCTGCTCAGGGCAGGGAGAGCGCACAGCGAGAGTGATTTCCTGCCAGTGCAGCTCAGTGACCTGGCACGCCGCCCACGAGCCGAGGTCAGAGAAGTTACAAGTCAGTGAGAACAGTTTCGAGCACGAGAGCACTCGTCCTAGAATAGTAAATAGTAAGAGTCCGAGACCGGAGTTCCAGAAATGCCTGTCACCAGGAAAACAGAATGGTGCCCTCGAGGCACACGGCCACTGGGGGCGTCCTGGCCGTCCTGCAGCTGCAGACCTCTCCCCCCACCATGCTGGAGCCAGGGCCACATGCCTACGACCCGCGCTTTTCACTGCCGGCCGTTCCCAGAGTGCTGCTGACCCGGGGCACTGTTCAGAGGCACGGCCGTCACACCAGGTGAGAGAGCTGCTCACGGCTGTTTCTCAGAGCCGCTGACACGTTTGTACGTTAACTCGGAGATATCGAAGCCCCTCCACCATCAGAGGCAGGGCCTCGCCAGCACCCAGAAGCCATAGGGCACTTTCCTCCCGATCCGGAGGACCCTGCCTGTGAGCACAGCCCTCACACGTCCCCTTCGTGTCCCCTCCCTTGGGGGGCAGCCTTCCCCTGCTCCTTGTGACGTGTGAGAAGCCAACACGCCCTCTGACAACGAGAAAGTCAGCATTCCCGTCTCCATCTGTCCATCGACCAATGAGACCTAAGCCTAGTGGAACGAGCACCCCCTTCTCCCGGGCCTGGACTGCCAGCCATGGTGACTTCCCCACTGAGTCTGCCTGGTAGGGCACACCAAAGACATGTCTGTTAACTGCAAGCACACAAGCTGAGACTTTTCTTCCAAGAGGAAAGGGTCCTCCTCCACATCCCGGGATGGAGAATAACACATGGTCCCGGCTGGTGTGGCTCAGTGGACTGAGCACCAGCCTGCAAACCCCAGGGTTGCTGGTTCCATTACCAGCCAGGGCACATGCCTGGGCTGTGGGCCAGGTCCCCAGTAGGGGGCGTATGAGAGGCAACTACACGTGGATGTTTCTCCCGAATGACACGTGGGTCATGACAATGCAGCCCTCCCCAGTTTCTCAGAGAAGTGCACTGGGGCCCTGGGGCTGAGGCAAGGACCTTTGGGCAACGTGAGCATTTTCACAAAGAAGAGGGGGTCCGTTACAGCCCCGCACCCCTGCAGCCCGGCCGGGGGGGCCCTCCCAGTACCTGGGGGACGTCATCGAAGAGCCGCTGAGCGAAGTGAGGAAGCACGTCGTCCACTGACTTCCCGCTGCCGAACTGGATCACCGTGCCCGTGGCCTCGACAACGGCCACACGGACCTTCCAGTGCTGGTGGGAGATGCTCTGCATCAGGGGGCCAATGAGAGATTCCGACTGCATGTGGAAGTGGTCTGCAGGGCAGGGAGGGCCGCCGTCAGCAGGGCTGGCCCACTCCAGGGCACCCAGGACAGGCCACAGCCCCTGCAGCCTCCTTCCTCCTCACCCGGGTCCCTGTGGCAGGCACGGCGCGGGGACAGACACGGGAGCAGGAATATGACCTAGATGGTACCTCTCTTACTCAGGCCACAGCTGAAGGTGAGGACGGGGAGGGCCCGAGGGGGACGCTGACCGAAGGACACCGAGCCAGGAGGACACTGTCCACACTCCAGCCTCCGGCTGTGCCCTGAGCCAGATGCCCAGCACTGGGGCAGGTCCTCAGCACCGCCAGACTGACCCTCTGGTTGTACAGCTCTGGCCTCAGCTCTGCCTCGGTTTGAGACCCGTGTCTGGGTGGCTATTTCAGTGACACTTTGGGTGTGCGCTTGCTCTCCTGCCGCCCAGGGTGACAGGCTCGGGGGAGAGGCCCTTGCCCCAGGTGGGCAGGCAGGGGATGGTGATGGGTGGGGTGGTGCTTCCAGTAGAAGAAACAGCCCTTCGCTCAGCACTCAGGGAGCCCCTCCTCCTGGCGGGCACCGTGCCACCTGCTGGGGGCACAGCAAGGACGACCCACCCTTCGGGCACTCACAGTCCACTGAGGGAGCACTCACACAGCGCTGGGAAGCAGGAGCAGTGCCCCCTGCCGGCTGTGCAGAACCAGGGGACGGGCGGTGGAGGGTCAACCAGAAATACGTCAGCAGCTGTGACTCCCACTGGCCCTTCTGCAGCCCAGGCCCCTGCCCCAGCTCCTCGGGAATCTGCTTTACTTGAACCCACACCAGACACAACATTACCCAACACCCCATTCTTCCTGTCTCCTTCTCCCTCAACCTTCACCAAATTCCACGGAAAATCCTGCCGGCGCTACCTTCACAACGTCAGGCCCATTTTCCTCCGCCTCTGTTAGCAGACTGCCCAGCCCAGGTCCAAGCTAGTGCCACCTAAATACGGATTAGGTATGGCCCCAGTGGCTTCGCTTCCTCTCCTGCCAACCCTGTAACCTCTCCACGCCAGCATCCCAGCAGGTCAGGCCCCTCCTCCACACCCTTCTCGGCTCCCTGCAGCACTTACTTCCCCACTCAACTCCCCACCAGCCCCCTGCCCTCTTCCCTCTGTCCCTTCGGCCTCCTCTTCGCTTCTACCCGCCAAGCTTACTCCTCAATGCCGGATCCCTCCTGACCACCCGTCCCCCACCTTCCCCATAAGGCTTCCCTCCTCCTGGAAGCCTTCCCAACAGGACTCGCAGGTGCCTCCCCTCCTATTTCCCACTCCAGCCTGATGCCCTGAGGACTAACTGGGGAAGAAGCTGGGGAAAGGGCCGTTTAGGAAAAGGGCATGTCGGGGTAAGAGTAGCGTTTCTAAAATAACGGATAATGGATGGGCGGGAAGCAGGAGAGAAGCGGGCTCACTCCATTTGGGGGGGAGAGCGGTCCACGCCAGAGGACAGGAAGTCAGAGAGGGCAGGTGCGCGGGACAAAAGTGGGGATGAAAAGAAGGGACAGGCTGGAGCGGTGTGTGTCCAAGTGTGGTCCTTTCAGCATCCGGGTTAGTCCTCCGGTGCGGGGCGGGCCCACCGCGGGCCCACGTGAACTTAGTAGTGGGTTCCGCATTTTGAGAACTGCGGGAAGTGAAAGCATCAGGAGAACAGAGCCCAAGAGGGGACCGCAGCTGGGGACCAAGCGGGGGCGGCCCGGACAGGTGTGGGGTGGGATGTGTGGAGGCGCGCTCAACCCGTACCCTTCCCCGTCCTGTCCTCTCCCCCCCGCGCGCGAGGCAGACACCTGGCGTGGCGCGCGCCAGGCCCGCGGCGCACTCGCAGCTCTCGCGGCGCACGGCGGCGAAGGGGTCGAGCAGCGTGCAGCGCAGCGCGCGCACCGCGTCGTCCAGGTGGGGCGCGAGCGCGGCGCCGCCCAGGTCTACCGCCAGCCGTAGCAGCTGCACGAGAGCCAGACGCAGCTCCTCACAGGCTTCGGGCGGCGGGCGGCGCACGGGCTCGGGGCCGGCCAGGCGCGCGGCGAGCGCGGGCAGCAGGCGCGGCAGGGCGTCGCGGGGCCGCGCGGCGCGCCGCAGGCCCAGGCCCAGCAGGTGCGCGGCTAGCGCGCGGCAGCCCTCGGCCGGGTCGGCCAGGCAGCGTAGCAGGCGCGGCAGCAGCAGGCGCGCCCAGGGGCCCTGAAAGGCGGCGGGGTCGGTGGCGGGCGCGTCAGGCCGCGCCGCCTCCAGGGCGCGCTGCAGCGCCTCGAGCGCGCGCCGCCGGCCCAGCTTGCTGTCGGCCTCCAGCCCGGGCAACAGGCGGCTCAGGGCGCGGCTCAGCTCCGCCGCCTCGGCCGGCTCGGCCGGCTCCGCGGGGCCCGCGGGCGCCGCAGCCTCCGCCGCCACCAGCGCCGCCATCTTCGCCGCGTTACCCGTCGCCTGGGGAGACCGGCGCTTTTACGACGGCGCTCCGCGGAAGACGGCCCGTCTTCCGGTGCGCTCGGAATGCAACTTTATTGGCCGCCGGGAGCGCGGACAGGACGCGAAGCTCCCTAGCACCGGCGCGGCCCCGCGACCAGGGTTAGGTGGTTGGGCGCGCGAGAGGCCCGCTGCACCGCCGGGCTGCGCGTACTCGAGCGCCGGCGCCCGCCGCGCGAAGGCAATGTCGCGGGGGCCCCAGGAGGGCGGGGTGCGACCCCCGGCCCAGCCAGCTGCCACCTCCCGCCGCAGACATTGCGCGTAATGAGTTTTCAAACAGCACAGAGCCGTCCCCTGGAGGACCAGGCTTTACTTTGAACGTGGCCCCTCTTTGTTGCTGACATTTGTTGGGTGCAGTAGCGGTGCCAATAGATGATCCTCGTGTTTTGTAACTTTTTTTAGGTCGCCCCTGGTAAACGCCACCCATGTTTTCCTTCTGAGGCGGGCCTTGGAAACGGATCTGTCTGCGATGGGCCGTGAAGAGCCCCCCTGCGGTGAGAGTGTCAGGGGCTGAACTGCGTTCCCCAAAGTGCACGTCAATCTCAGAGTCCTAACCCGCAGGACCTGAAAGGAGGCCCTACTTATAGATGGGGCCTGGTCACAGATCCTAAAGTTCCAACTAGGTCGTTAGGCCGGGCCCTCTGCAGTGGGACTAGTGTTATCAAAAGGGGACATCGGAGACAGATACGCATGCAGGGAGAGCACCCCGCGGACAGGAGGACAGACGCCTGGAATATCCCGGAACAGACTCCCTGACACCCACCCTCAGGGGCACCCAATACCTCCATCTTGGACTTCAGCTTCCTGAATAGTGAGAAGATAAATTTCTGGAAATTCTGGTTGCCAGAGCTGCTCTGAAGTGGAAGAGGTCAGATCCTGGTGAGCACGTTTGGGGATGGCAGGTGGAGAGTGGGACCAGGAAGAGAGGACAGGCCTCGCTGCCTGCGTGCATCTCCGTAGTCCCACAGGACTGGACACTCATGGTGACAGTGGGGACACTGGGTTTGCATCTCAGCACAGATACAGAACTTGTGGAGATGGCTGCGTTTGAGCCAGATGTGGTGGCTCTGTCCCCGTGGGTGTCTGGGCGGAGAACGCGCCCCCACTGAGGAGGTGGAGGAGGAAACGTAAGGAGCCGGTGAACATAGGTAAGAAGAGGGGACGCCCGTCCTGTTCCGGTTCATGTGCCTGTTCCGGTACAGTGCCCTGTTCCGGGTAGTGCGAAGTGTTTCATTTCAACAGTGCAATGACCTGGTTTTAGCAAGTAACGTTCGCTTGACTCTGTTCTGTCCAGCAAACACCATGGGAGGCGCGTGCAGCCCTGGACTCTGGTGTGCCAAAGCAGGTGCCCCCATCCCTTCTGCTGCCGCTGGTGGCCGGTGTGGGGAGAGCTGATCAGGGAGCAACACAAACAGATGCTGTTGTGACCTTGAGGGGGCAGGACTCCTGGGGAGACCCTGGAGGTGGGATCTGAGGGTGTGGCTCTGGGGAGCGGGGGTATGGGCAGTGGCTGGGCCTTCAGCTGGCCGAGCATGTGTGTCCCTGGTCTTGCCTTTTGAAAATGTGGTGAGCCAAAGGGACGGTGAAGAGGTCTGAAAAGTTTTATCAAATCATTGATAAATATACTTCCGGCCAAGATGGAGGCATAGGTAGAGACAGTGTGCCTTCTCACACAGCCAAAAGAAGGACAACAACACATTTTAAAACAAAAACAACCAAAACTTC
>PVJI01006470.1:0-86166 GCA_004026765.1 Micronycteris hirsuta | reverse complement strand
AAAAAAAAAAAACAACAACTCATGGACACAGACGACACTATGGTGATTACCAAAGGAAAAGGGGTTACGGGGAGATAGAAGAGGGTAAAGGAGGCATGAAGTGAATGAAAGGAGACTTGACCTGGGGTAGTGAACATACAACATAATATACAGCTGATATATTATAGAATTGCATACCTGAAATCTATAATTTTATTAACCAATGTCATCCCAATACATCCAATAAAATAAAAATCAGTGGGCTCCTGAATAGCCTCCATCTCTGTTATTAATTCTCCATTACTGAGCCAACTATGCAAGGATAGGAGATTGTCAGCGATAGGACCTGCCTGATATTCATCCCCAAATATAATCTATTTATTTAGTTTTTAGTGTCTCTCTTTTTGGTAGGTTTAGATTGCTCCTGTACTCCTGGATCTATCACATGTCTATTCCTCTTCTTTGTATCCGACTTTCCAGTGTAGTAGCTTCCAAGACCTTGCCAGCAGCCAAGTCATTGCTACAGCTCAGGAATTCATGCATCTTCTCTCTTTTTGAATTAGCACAACTTTACTTCACTTACTTCTCCTTGGAATCATATAGTTAAGAACATGATATCTTTCACTTTAGAAGTAAAACAAAACTGATTTTTCTCTCCACAACTAATTATGAATTTTCAATGCAAAAAGTGACAATATCAATTCTCAAACATGCTCTATGTAACAAAAAAAAATTACTGAATGATATGGTTAGGATACAAGTAAATAGTGTTCCTTCTAACTTAAGAAACTAGTTAAAAGACATAGAATCAAGAATTCTAGGTGTCAGTGCCAGACTGGGGAACTTTTTGTAAAAGTTGTCCCATCTCTAACAGAGTAGGTATTAGGAGGAACTTGCAGAAGTTCCTCCAACATGCTTGTCTACCATTAAAGTTTTTCTTGGTTATAACATGGGTACACTGAAGTTATGCTTTTACACTATTCAAAGGAATGTTAGGTGGCAAGGAAAATTATACTGTTCATAATAGCTTTGAAGATTTTAAGAAGTAAACAGTTATATAAAGCTCATGTACTTAGAAAAGATCTCAGTGTTAGGTGTTCTTAAGTCCCCCATGTACGTAAATTAGTGAAAGAAACCAGTTTGGGATATAAAAGAGAGAAGAGATCACTAAAAGAAAATATAAATTTGTGAAAAATTCAAATTAGATATAGTGTTTCTTAGTGGAAAACTATAGTTCTTCAGTAAAAATCAGGGGTTTCAGAATTTTTAAGTCATACGTTAACTGAGTGACATTAAAAAAGCCAGTTTTCTTCTACGAAAAATGAAGGCAAGATGTCTGTTTTTAGGGTTCTGTTGTGATGTGATGTTCTGTATGCCTTTTACTATATTAATACAACTGGAAGCTGTGTCCCATTTGTTGGGATACTTAAGAGCTTTGGTCAGCTTCATTGAGATTTTTTTTGTTGTTGTTGCCACAAACAGAGCAGGCTGTTTTGACCCTAAAGGGGCTCCCCAAAGCAGGCTGTCATCCCCTGAAAGGGGATGTCTCAGAGAAGCATGTTAGAAATTCCTCCAGCTTATGTAATTTCTAATAATTCTTTGGAAATCTCACCCTAATAATTATTGCCTTTGATTCAAGTCATGACATCAAATTAAGTCATTATTTTAGTGTAAACCTTTTTATCCTGATGTACAAAGAAACAGATCATCTCTGAAGCTCCAAAGAAATGCTGGGAAACTAAAAGGATGCTCTTGTAATTCCTGTACATTATACATTTCTAATAGGCCTACTGCATTCAAATATATCCCTCTAGGAACATGGCCTGTTATCATGCATTTTCAGACATCCAACATGGCATCCACATAAGGAACTAGTTTATTGTATTGATTGTAGTAATTTTAGCTACATTAACAAATAACTTCAAACTTTCACTAATGCAACCCTGCTGAGGTTTATTTCTTGTTCAAGTTACAGTGGAATATGGAATTCCTGGACTCTGAAAAACTGTCCTCCATGCTGTGAAGTAGGCACCTATGCTCCTTCCTGCTTGTAGCTGTATCATTCCTCAGGGTCCTAGAATTCTCTGCTTTCAGCCAATTGACAGGAGGAAAGAGTGTGGGGAAAGTGCACTGCTTCTTGTTCCTCTTAGGCTGGAGGCAGCACACACATCACTTTTGTTCTCATTCTGGTCATAATGCAAGGGCAGCTGGGAAATGCAGTCCCTGAATGGGCAGTTACTCTTCAGAGTGACTTTGTGCTATGCAGGAGAATGCCACCTCTGATGTCAGCAGCCAACTCTGACCCATCCAATACATTAATTAACAGTTGGATGCTTGTGTTAGTCCTCCCCTTTAATTCCCAGGTCACTGTGTTTTCTTCATTAAGTGACTACCCATATATGAGGTTTTATCAACTTCTTTAAACCATAACTTGAATTTTTGGCTGAGTCTTGTCCCAAAGTTGACAAAGTGTTCATTAGACAAAGCAGTCCTGGGTGAATTCATACGAAAATAGCCTTGCCTAGCAGATTATGTCCCTCCTTGATTGTCAGCTCCAAGTTGCTGTTAAACGTGAGACAGAAACGCACAATCCTTATCATTAAGAAACCTGTCACTTAACGCCTCCCTCTTCTGACCTCTGTCTCCTCACTGCAAAACGAAGAGTTCAGACTGGAGGATCTCAAAGTTCTCTTTATGCTCTAGGGTCTCTAAAGCATTCGGTGGAAACTTACAATGTTGCTTGTATACTTTAGGCCTAAGAAATTCTGCTCTCTTGTCTTGTGGTCATTTTCACTGATGTGTTTATTCACACTGGCTCTGCTCATGCCTGGCTCTCTTTGCCAGTGTGATCTGTCAACTACTTCGTAGCCCCGAGCAGCTCTGTAGTGTTTCTGACCATGAAACATTCTTTCCTGCCACTATTTCAATATCTGGAATCCAGCCTATATGCTCAAATTCACGAGCAGTCTCTTGAAGCTTTATGTATGAGGTTATGATAACAGAGCTACTTAACCCTTTAAAACATATTCCCCAGGAAGATATGACTTTTATGTTTGAATCTAATTTAATGCCCATGTATGTGATCCAATTGATGGGACCATCTGCTTTTTTTTTCTCCTGCCAAAGACACTGCACATTTTGGCAGCTTCTCTAAGTGCACTCAATAACTTATGCCAAATACAGTTGAAATGCTTCATGAGTCCAAACTCAGAAAACATCTTAAACCGATGGTTGATTTCTAGTGAGTCAAGTAGGACTGGCCTATATGACTTAAGTCTTGAAGAGCAAAAGGATAAATTAATGTGATTACTAGCCACAATTGACAATATAGAAGTAATTTAAATTTATAGAATAGTGACTTTTCTGAGACTTTACTCCTAAAGGTTTATACCTCAGTGTCTTTTGTACACACAACCCTGTGCACACTGAGACGCAGCTGATGGGTTCAGAAGATGGTATCTGACTCGTGCTGGCTCCAGCTTAGCCCTCCAAGGAGGCAGGTGGATTTAGAATTCCGATAGTCAAGCTAACTCCTTCAGGAGACAGGTAAATTTAGAACCCAAATGGTGTCTGTAAAAAACGAGCCCCAAACCCAACCACCACCAAACAACAAAAACAACCTGGGTGTTGCAGACCATCCTGAATCTTGTCACACAGACTACAGAAGGAAAGGTAGCATGTCTTCAATGAAAGAGAGATAGAGAGAGAGAGACAAAGACAGAGAAAGAGAGAAACAGAGAGAGAGAGAAAGAAAGAGGTAGAGAAAAGGAAAGAAGAAAAATTAGAAAGGAGCAAAAATATTGAGATGAAGACAGAGTTCCAATATCTTTATTTGTTTATGCTTCTGTTTTTTCCTGAGCCCAACTATATATATCTCTTTTTAAATTCCACAAGTTATTGGACTATTTTAAAAATAAACTCTCCCTCCCCCTTTTTGTATAAGCAAGTCATGACACTTGCTAACTAAATATTAACATATATGTATACATAAGTAAAATATATGTCGATACTCTTATTATAGTTCTCATTTGTATAAGAAAAAAACCCAGTTCTGTGTTGAAAATCTGGCTTTAGAAATTACTAGTTGTTTGTGCCATTTCTTATTTTGGCTGTGCCAAATCTTATTTTGTTCTTTTCTTATATGATAATAATAAAATTTGGCTTGAAAGGTGATTGCAGAATTAAAGACAATGGCACAAAACAGTAGATACAAAGTAGGCAGTAAATAAACAACTGAAATTATTTTTCAGTGGTATCCTCAACTGGAATAGAAATTCTCTTTGGCTCCCATGAAAGTTTTCATAAATGAATTGGTTTATTCCAATCTTGATATGCAGGAGCATTACTCCTTCAGTAAAAATGGAAGAAACATTTTACTCCTTTCCAAAGTATTTCCCTTGAATCAGTATTTTGCATAGGAGGGCAAGTCTTGTTACGTTTATCACTCACTCTGAGAGCAGAGGCCGCAAAGAAATGGAGCCATTCTTAAAGCTGAGACGCTGAAGCAGGTTTAACCAGGGAGGCTCCAGTCTTCTGGTTTCCTGAGAATTGCTAAAAATCACCCAAATACTTGCTGTTTTTTTAAAATAATGTACTCTGTCAGCAGAGTTGAATTCTTCAATATTTTTATTTGATTTGACCTTCTATTACTATATGTATGTTATGTAGGAGTTATCTTTGTCCATTCAGGCTGCTAAAAAGAATAATACCATAGACTGGGTGGCTTATAAACAGCAGAAATTTATTTCTCTCAGTTCTGGAGGCTGGGAACTCAAGATCAAGGCTTTGATAGATTCCTGTCTAATAACAGCCTGCTTCCAGGTTCACAGAAGACTGCCTTCACTGTGTCCTCACATGGTGGAAGGGGCCAAGAAGCTCTGTAGTGTCTCTTTTATAAGGGCACTAATCCCACCATGAGGACTCCACCGTCATGACCTAATGACCTTCCAAATGTCCCACCTTTTAATATTATCACATTGGAGGTTAGTTTTTGACATATGAATTTTGAGGGGACATAACCATTCAGTTTATAAGAAGAAGGAAACAAGACAGAGGTAGTTAGCTTCCCCCCACCTCGAAGGATGAATGATATATAAACATATTTTCCTTTGGTCAGTCAGAAAGTAGAGACTACATATGCAATTTTTAAAGAATTTTCTATTCTCTCCTTTTTCTTGCAAAAAAAGCAATGTTGGAAAGAAATGTACATTCCAAATTGATTGATAAGAATAGCCTTTGAATGATGAGTTAGAAAAGGTATTACATTCATTCCATTAACATAAGTCTCATGGTAGGAAATAAATTTGCTCAATACCAAGGTTTTCAATTAGGAACAAATAAAACATTTCAGTGATGTCTTTCACTATTAAAGTCAAAGGAGGCTTAAGTGTCCTGTTTGTTGTGATTCATAGCAAGTTTAGAAGATCCATGGCGGCTGGCTTTATTCAAATTTATCATTGAGTGTCCAAAAATGATTTTGAAAACAAATATTTCTTATTATATAAATCAGTACAAAAAAACCCATCATGACTTTCAAAAGCTCGAACTTTCACTATAAATATTTATCCTCCGCATATTTTAATTTTACTCTGCCTTGGAGAGTTAACCCTTATTTTGCTAAGGACATGCCAGTCTAGAAGAGTGATGGCCACATGATAGGTACTCAAAACTATTTTTTGAGTTAAATTAATTTTTATGTTAGAAATATGTATTTTGACATTCAGTATTTGAAAAAAAAGTTTTATCTCTATAGAATTTATCATTTGGCTCAGTTATGCTTAGTTGCTTGTCTGTTTCACTAAGTGCTGACCCAGATGGCAATGTACCCAAGTGAGATACAACTAAGAGGGGGACCATATGAGTGAAAGGGTTTGCGTATTATTTCTCAGTGAATACACACCATTGATAAAACACCATGCAGCTTTAGCTTTTCTAATTATTTAGTGTATCAGGTTTTACATCAAGTGAATTATCTACTGGACTTTAAAAATTTAATCGCACCCTGGCTGGCGTAGCTCACTGGATTGAGTGCGGGCTGCGAACCAGACGGTCCTGGTTTGATTCCCAGTCAGGGCACATGCCTGGGTTACGGGCCAGGTCCCCAGTGAGGGCCACGTGAGAGGCAACCACACATTGATGTTTCACTCTCTCTCTTTCTCCCTACCTTCCCCTCTCTAAAAATAAAATAAATAAAATATTTAAAAAAATTTAATCGCAACCAAGTTACATGTTTGTAAGATACAGTTCCACCCATTTCTTCCTCATTTATCCTAAGCTACCTTCTTACTTATGGCTCTTTCCCTGCTTTTGTTTCTTCTTTTTTAACTTATACAGCAATAGGTCATGTTTCCTTTAGTTTTTAAAGAGCCCCATCTCCTCCAATAATTTAAAGATCTGTGGATAACAACATGCTCCATTAAACGCTATCAATAATTTACTTATTTACTATCAGTTATTCAATGGTATGTTATTGTAATACTGTAGAGACATAAAAAGTAAAATATTCTAAAGGCCATGTTTTGTTACTATGAGAGGTCTTCAAGTGCATATTCACACGGACGCCCTGCCCAGTGTGCCACTGCGTGGAGCGTGGGCATTTAAAAAAACTAGCAAAAAGCAGCAGAGATAAATTTATGTGGTTTCCAGGGGAGAAGCACTTCATAGTTACTGTCCTTGGAAATTATTTATTTTATTCTTATCAAAAGCTCAAGGACAGGTTAAAACGTTTTTTTCTACTCTCTGGCAATAGAGGTACAATTGAAATGGGAGGATGTGACAGTAAGGAAGGCAGATGGGTCTGGTGAAACCACCCAGCTCTGTGACCAGAACAATAGTTCTTAGCATTTACAGGTCTTATTTTAACCAATCGCCACATCGAAGAACCTTAGTCCTACCATGCTAGAAACCTAAGCATTTGCTTTTATTTTTTAAAAAGATTAACACAGTTGTATATTTATGTGATTTTTGTTAATGCATCACTAATGACGTTATAAATTCTGTCATGCCTGATTTATTTTTGTGTACTATTACCAGTTCTTGCTCTAAAATTGGAAAATCACCGTCAAGAGATATATTGTGTTCTAAGGACAGAATATCTTAAACTCTACTTTGATTAAGTCCACTGATCAAACAGCAAGCAAAGCCTCAAGAAAGGAGATTTATACAGGATCACAAGAAGAATTAATTCAATGTGGGGAAACAGGGGCCGTCACAGATGGATGCAGTGCACCAAAAGCAAAGTGTGAAAGATTAAAAGCATAATTTAGGTTTTCCTAACTAGAGTCAATTGTCTTGTAATCAGCAGTCCAAATACAAAGAGACAGATAGATAAAGTGGGCGCATTAATAGTAATAACACAGCAGTAACTGGAGCAGCAGGGGCTGCTAAAGTGGAAAGCCCTAGGCATTAGGAATCTGATGCTCACAGGGGCACAGAGAATCTCTGTGCATCTACAATCAAGATCTTTCCAGGCACCCTATGGGAAGAAGACAGCTGACAGGATGGGGACAGACGGAACCCAAGGAGACGAGAACAAGAACAAAGACTCTCTCGCCCACTCAGCGTGACAGATTTTATAAACCTTTAGAGTGTGTAACAGGCAGTTCCACAGCAGTCGTAGCTATGAATTTCTTTTGGGTTCAAATTTAGTTTTTAGTAAGAGTCTAAATGCCTCCATAATGTTGATTTTTTTTCTTATCTACACCTTTGCCAAGTAATAGTTTAAAAAACCTCCATTTATGGGTTAGAATACAAAGAATTAAACGCCAGTGCATTTAACTGGTTGCATGGTGATACAGAAACCTGCACAGGTGCTGCTTTGATCGAACCTCCAGGCTGCAGTCACAGGCACTGTGAACAGCTGAAGTAGGGAGTTTGGGGGACAGGCTTTACTGTGTCTCCTGTCTTGTTCTGCTAGGGGTACATGCACATGGGGCAGCTGTTTGTTTTGCACACATGTGTGCTATTTCATGGGAGTACCAGGGTGCACACTTGTGTACGTCATTACTCAACAAAAGCATTTCTTCTCTCTTTGTGTATGGTCCTCTTCACAAGAGAAAAAAACATGCAGAATAAACTAACATTATTTGTCAATCTCTTTCTAAATTTGGAATCAGTCCAGAAAACCCAGGAGGAAGTTCAGCGCAGCCACAGGTAATCTGCAGAAAATCCACCCCATGTGACTTGTCGCTATCCCCATCACCACTCACCTCTTCATGTATTCTTTATAGAGCATTCATTGAACTTTAATTAATATGGCAACTCGGGTTTTCATCTGATTTAGATGTGACTGACATCATGCTGCTACTAAAAGCAAACAAAGTACAAGCGGAGGGAAAGTAGAACTTAAAACCCGGTATTTGCCACAGTTTTATTTTCTCACCACCAAATCCGCTCTAGCTTTTCTATGATGCAGGACAATGACACATCAATAGCATTTTGCAGGATTCTTCATGTCTGTACCTATAAACGGGGACATACTTAAAAAATGCTTGCACACAAGAAAACATTATATAATATTTGTGAAATGAATCAGTTGTCTTCACTTCCCAATGTCCAAATTAAAAATGACTTAAGTGTCACAGCTACAGATATAAGTTTCCCAAAGAATCAAAGGGGTAAAAGGGAGGAGAAAGTGTTTAGAAGTGAAAACACATACACACACACCCACATCCATCTGCCCCTTGCACACATGCACATTTCTCCTCCTATTCAGTGAACTGTTTAAAGTAGACACAAATGTGTTCTGGGAAGGGAGCTGAATAGCACAAGACACTTCTCAGTTCTTCGCCATTAGCATCTGCCTGCTGTGAACCAGGCTGCTCTCCTGTTCACGTGTTCTGCCTATTTGCGTGCATGGGGTGTGAGTCGATGTCCTGACGGTGCACAGTGCCTTTGCGAGGACCGATTGTCACCCACATCCTGCTTCCCCCACAGAAAGCAGTGTGCTGGCATAGCAGTATACAAAGGCCTAAAGAGTGATTGCAGAGCAAAGTTCACACGTTGTTCATTTCATTAAAATATCCTGGGCACTGTCTCTCAAAATTTAGTCTGTTGGAAAATTATTGAACATCTCTCCTTTTCTCTGCCCTCATGCTGTGAGTGGTTGGCCCCTTCCTTGGCATGTCTTCCCACGAGGCCTTCGGAATCAAGCAATTCCTAGTTGAGAAAGAAAAGCAGACTTCCCATTGCCTCATGGATCTGTATAAAAACCGGTCATAAAATCAAGTACAACTCCAAAATCAACATCCGAGAAGAGCCACAGTGAGTCTATAAAGAGTGGCTTGTGTATTTATGCTGTATCAAGGTCATTAACATCTTACTATATCAAATGGAAACAGCCACCAGTACCTCAACAGTTAGACATGTTTTATTAGGAAAATAATGACATTTTTCTTTGTTTTTATGCCTATTTTTTGGTAGATTGGCCCCGTAATAAATATGTGAGAAACTTTGTCTTAAAAAAAAAAAACACCAAGATTTAAAATTAAGACTTTGTTTCAATTCTGTTTATTGGTCTTGGTCATTGTAGCTCTGTGCACCTCGGTCTCCGTTTCCCAGTACTGCAGACTGGGAGCAGCATCGGTCATCTTCCACCAACCAGTGTGATTATAGAAACTACAATTTAAATTTTAATAACTCTGAGAGGGTGACTGTCATAAAAACATGTGAAATTCCAGTCAGTTCATTTAAAATTTGAAGCATCTCAACTTATTTTCAGTTTAAGATCATTTCCCCCTGTAACCTCTGATAAGTATAAAAAGGACACTTTTCTGTACACGTGTACACATATGCAAGCCATTCACAAAACTTTAAAAAATTATAATTCTATAAGTGGCATTGAAACAGCTTAATTTTAATTAATCTTGTTCAAAGACAGGCTTGAGAGAGAGCTGGTGCCCCTTGTCGTTGTTGACTAGCTGGGGTCTGAGATTAAAAAGGTGCAGAGTGCTTCTGCCTATTTTCTAGACTTTTTTCATACTTGTTTTGGTAAATTCTGTATACATTTAAGTGTGTTTGGTTTAACCCTGCATTTCTCTCAAAGCATTCAAGATCTGCAAGAACATGGGGAGAGCCTGGGAGGCTGGGGTTGGTAGACATTCTCTGCGAGCCTTTGGCCTCTGCACATCTCAGAGATAGAGGCCCTGTCTGCATTTGTTCTGCATTACCTAGTCAAGCATATATGTTTCGTAAACAGCCTTGAACATTCGGGATGGTATCTCTCTCAAGAGCAAAGGGCAGGCATAGTTACTGTCTAGTATAATAAAGTTGATGTCCCTCACTGGAGCAAAATGTCAGGCAGGCTTATTGCCCATTATAAAAGATTCGTGTCCTCTAAACTCAAGTTTTTTTTTTTAACCTATAATGCAATGCACTGTGTGTACAGTTATCATCTGGCTCTTTTTGTGTTGCCCTGTGGGAATTCAGGTGTGGGGAAATGGCACAAGAAATGCTGATGCTCTGACTCTGCTATTACTGTGACTAATAAATTTTCCTTCGTTTCTGACCCAGGAATCTTGTGTCTTAGGCCAACATCTTTAAAAATGTGGCAGGCTAACTTACTTACAATTAGAGTAAAATACCAGACCCTTCACTGTTACAGACAGCTGGGTATTTGGGCTAGTAGGAATGCTGATTCCCTATTTGTTACAGTATCATTTCCATGAATATCAGATAACAGAGATATTTTCTTTGGACTGATGAATAAATCTATGCTTTGGATCAGAGGTTGGCACACTGCCACCCACCCTCCCTGCTCCTTTGGCGAAATCTGGCTCGGCACCTGTTTTTGTAAACACAGTTTTGTTTGAACACAGACATGTACATTACTTACATGTTGTCTATGGCTACTTTTATGCTACAATAGCAAAATTGGGTAGTTGAAATCATATAGACTGCAAAAACTAAAATATTTACTATCAGACTCTTTAGAGAAAGTGCTTGCTAACTTTTATCAGAGACCAAAGAAGGTAACCAAAAGTTCAGGCCAACAGCAGTTGATTTAGGAATATTTGGCATAGAGGGATGAAAATAAAATAGAACTTGCATGATAGTATGAGTGAGAGCTTACCAGTTAACTACAGGTAAACTCACTGACTGTATGCATGTCAGCAATGTGCTTAAATATGCAAGACCCAGTCACATAACCTGCTTCTTCAAGACTCCGCTGATCATCTTCTCCTTCTAAGAATATGATTCTGAGTTCATATCGGAAAGTTTGTTTTTTTCTCCTCAGAGCTCCCATAGCACTTCACTCAAACATCTTCTATAACCAGTTTTCTACCTTATGTAATGTTTATATACCCATGATTTCTCCTATTAGACTATACCCTTCTTAGGGAGGAACCCACATTTGTAAATTAATTAACAAGCTGTTACTTCCATGATCCGACTTTTGGAATAATGATCCAGCTTTAGTGACCTAGATATTGATTTTAGCAAACCTCCCTCCTTTTTGTAAAGTAGTGATCATTAAAATGGGGTGTTTTTTCCTCCTGTAAATCTAAATAGCAAATTATGCTCTTAAGTTTAAAAATTAAAAATGTTTCCAAGTACTGTTTTATAGGAAATGCCCTTTTGTAATTATACTTCTTGAAGTCTAATTGCATTTCCTCTGCTGGTTTGAACTTAATAAGGGAGGAGAGACACAGACAAGAATCATTCCTCTTGGTAGGACATAACCAAATCTCAGAAACAGAAAAAGGTGAGCCAATAAGTTGATCCCAAGCTCCATGTTACGCAGTCATGGTAGCGGGACTCAGGCAGGTGTGAGTGGAGCGAAAGATGGCACAGAAGCAGGACCGACACACAGAACCGAAGCAGGACCGAAGCAGGACCGACGCCCAGAAGCAGTCCCAGAGAAGAATGGTTCATCGATATGTTGGGGGGTTAGTGAACTCAGTCACTAGGGGAAACATTTTATGGAGAGATGGCTGAATATGCTATAAGAAATTTAGTAATAATAATAATAATAATAATAATAGCAATATTATTTAGTACTTGTTAAGAGCTAGGCATTCTGCTAAGCAATTTAAATGTATCCAATTGTCACATAAACCTTATAAAGCCAAGCTGATCATTATCCTCATGATACAGATTAGGACAACTTGGCTTAAGTAATGCTTAAGGTCCAGCAACTAGTAAGTGACAAGTGAAGATTAGTTCAAGTTACAACCATCTCGCTCCAGATCACTAACTTTTTAAGTAATTATATTCCACTGCCTTCAGACAGGCAAAGCTGCTTCCCACTAGGCCACGCTGCTCCTGTGAAGGAAAGTCTTAACTACTGGAAAACCTCAGAAGATGGGGTGTTGAAATAAAAGGGTTAATCTATACAGATTCAGGTATGATTTACTTTTGAAGCCCATCTAGTCCCCTGAGACTTGTCCCTTATTGTCAGCCCAACCGTCAGGAGTGTTCATTCCCATTTCCCAATCAACTCATCACTTGATGATAAAGTCTCCTTATATAATCACAGTTCAGATGTTCTTATTTCCACTAACTGATTTACGTGCCATTCACACTTGCAGGAAGAGTATTCTCTGTTGCAAGCCACACCATTAACATATTTAACACTTTTGCATGAGAACAGGCAAACCTTGATCCATGTCTTTAAGATGTGCTAATAATAATTTTTCAGGCAAATCTCATTATTTTTCGATGCTCTCAGAATATTTCAACTCTGAAGTAATTATGACATATGCCAGCTGCTGGTCCAGAGCTCTAGGGTTTCAAACAAATGCTGGAATCTCTTCAGAGAAACCAGCAGCTTGAAGGAGGACAAAAGCCACGGTGGGAGGACAGTTCTCAGAAACTGGCACTCGCCCTGGCTTTACTGTTTCAGTCTGAATGATTTAATTTCACTCTGACCTTATGAAAGTCTAACTGAAAGAAAAGTAAAACTTTTATCACCAGCAAGGAGACGAAAGTAGAAAAGTTTGAGTGAACGGAGAGAGACAAAAAGTAGAAATTAAAAAATATTGAAAAAGGGCATCTTTCATATAGAACAGAAATTAGAGAGCTTCAGGTGGAGTGAACATGTCAAGTTTTAGGTGTTTGCACAGACTTAGACCTAAGAATAGCCAGATGCTAGGACAGTCCATGTTAGATTGCTGATGGACTCAGAATACACACCCACAGGCTGAAACTGGATGTTTTTTCACTCTGACAGCCAAAGGCTACCACCGACTTCATGGAGAAGTGCAGAGCTGGAGGGACAAGGCTACAGTGAGAAGGTTTGTCTTTGGCTTTTCAGCTGATCCTTACCAGGCTTCAAATTCTAACAGAATAAAATTCTTTTAAAGGGAAGGGCAGAAGGGATGTGCATATTTTACAAGGCTTCCAGCATTTTTGGCTTAACAATATGATATCAACAGGAAATAAGTGATTGTGTTTATTTCTGACAACCCCAACCAAAATTACCCATTGCTTAAGGTTTAGGACTATGTTTTACTATTTTTTTGCACTCTCTCTTAAAAAACCTATTATAGAGACTGATATATCAGAGGAGCTTATTACATACATATTGAGTCTGTAGCATGATTTTTATAAGCTATAGAAATTGACATAGCTATAATAATAAATATTTATAAACTATGGACAATATAAAATTATTCTGATATTTTCTACATCTAGTGTTCCATATAATGGCCACAAGACAAACAGTTAACTGCATTTTATTAACTTTCACATAGCGCAGTTATCCCAGCAGGAAGTCAGTCCAAGGCCAATAAATGGATGTCAGCTCTGCCCACAAAAATATCACTGGGCTGGTGCCATTTCTCTCTTGAAAACTAACTGTAGAGCCATAAATTAAGTTGGGATAATTTATTTTGTTAATCAAGCCATTCATATCCAAAACTAAATTATCACCTTTCTCCTGAAACTGATTCTCCCCATGTGTTACATACTTCAAGAGTGCTGGAATTATCATGGGGAACATTTTGTAAAGTATATGATTGTCTAACCTCTATGCTGCAAACCCGAAACTAATACAAAACAATATTGACTATAAACTATAATTGAAAATTAAAAAATAAAAAATCTAAAAGAGAGTGTCTCCAGTTTACAAGAGTGAAATCTATGAGTCATCTTAGGTGTCTACCTCTTCTTTGCCATTCATATCTATTCCATTCTGAATATTATAGTATTCACCATCATTAAGTTTTTTAAATCTAGTACTTCCTTTTCATTTTTTCTGCCACTGCTCTGATTTAGGCCATGTTTAGTTCTGATTTCAGCCATTATAATACATTTTCAATTGGCTTCTTGAGTCTAGGTTCTGCCCTCTCCACTAAAACTAACAGTTCTACCAAGGCACATACATACAACTCCTTGTCCAAAAACAACTTAATGACTCCCAAATGCCTAGTAAGCAGAATTCTGTTCTTCATATATTTTTAATTAAAAAAATAATTTTTAAAAAGATTTTATTTTTAGAGAGGGGAAGGGAGGGAGAAAGAGAGGAAGAGAAACATCAGTGTGTGGTTGCCTCTTGTGTGCGCCCCCTACTGGGGACCTGGCGGTCATGAATCCCATCCTGAGGAATTCCTATGCTGTGGTTGGTGTGTGAATAAATTCACACAAGAATTTGTAGGACTAGAAGAGCTGGGACTATGCGACTCCCCTCTGATCTCAGAGAGATGCCAAGAGAAATGGCCCGAGAGTGGGCTGGAGAGCAAGGACCCAGGAGCGGGCTAGAGAGAGCAAGGAGGCCCAGGAGCGGACTGGAGAGGGAAAGAGGGCGAGAGGGCCCGAGAGTGCCCGCCAGAGTAAGGGAGGGAGAGCAAAGGGAGCGGGGCCCAGGAGCAGGCTGGAATGCCTCAGCCGCGCTCTCCAGAGGAGAGAGAGAGAGTGCCCTGACCCCTGCCTTGACTGGCTTTTATTGTTTTCCTGGGTACATTACATCACATCAGAGTGGTCTTCATTTACTAAACACAGGTTTGCATTAGGTGATAGACAGCCAGGAAGGCACTTCAAAGGAGATGTATGCAAATGGAAAGGCAATGGGTTTGGGCTGAACTCGAAAGGATTAGCACCAGTCTTCAGAAACCAGATATGAAGCCAGATATGCATCAGTGTTTGTTCTTTTGATCCAGGGCAAGAGAGTTTTTTAGCAAGAGCAAGGCTTAACTCTATGAAAGATGCCATCCTGATTTACCCACAGGAAAGCCCGTTTTCATGCACGTGGGGCCTGCTTGCCATCTGGTTCCCTTCTGTGTTTTTATGAGAAGGGCAGTGCTACATTTCCCTCACATGTGAAACGGCTCTCCTACACCTGGCCCACAACCCAGGCATATGCACTGACTGGGAACTGAACCAGCAACCCTTTGGTTTGCAGGTCAGTGCTCAATCCACTGAGCCACATAAGCCAGGTACATTTTTAATTTTTAAGACAGGTGTTTTAAGACAGTTTTACCTCTGTGTAGAAATAAGTCTGGTGATGGTGATTAGAGTCCCATTTTCTCTATTTAAAAATGAAGGGGGGACGGTACAGGGATAAGAAGTATACATAGTAGGTACAAAAGAGAAAGGGGAGTCAAGAATAGTATAGGAAATGAAGAAGCCAGAGAACTTATATGTATGACCCATGGACATGAACTAAGTGGGGGGCTACAGGGCAGAGGGGTATAAAGCGGAGAAAAAAAAACAGGACAGCTATAATAGCATAATCAATAAAAATACTTAAAAAAAGAAAAGGGAGGAAAATTGTGTAAGAGATGCTGAAACAACTGATAACTTATTTAGAATAAAGTAATGTTTACATCTGTCACACACTATACTCCAAAATAAATTCCATGATGTTTGAAAAGTTAAAAAAAATAAGAAATAAAAATGAAGGGGTTGAAACTGTTGCCTTTTTGGCTATTTGTTGATTTTATAACTTAACTGCTCACAGGGTAACGTGTATCGCGTATAACTCAAATGTCTTGCTATTTCCAGATCATATGCTACACCAAAGGGATCTCTTATATGATTTTTTGCTGTTGTTGTTTCACCAAAGACTAAGACATGAATTTTATTTAGAGGATGCTATATAATCTTACTATTCAAATAAAACCAAATATGTCTTTTGTTATTTTGATGAAAGCTGGGAATCCTCCCCACAGAGAAATTACACACTGAATTTCATAGGGTTGCTGTGTACACTGCCTGAGGATCTACGGGATTACCCTGCACTTTTCTGCTTTAACATCTTTTTTCGTACCCATCTATGATCTACATTTTCCAACATATCCCAGGTAACTTTTTGAGATCTAATTCAAATGTGACATCATGCACTGTCTTCTTTAATTTCAGTAATTGGATATGAATGACCCATTCTTTAAACCCTCATGGCATTTTCAGTGCATTTTTTATAGTACATATGACACTCTGCCTCATTTTTAAGTACTTTATGTTCTACTCAAATTCTCTCTACTATGTTGCAAGAATCTTGCAAGCAGGACTAGTGTCTTACTCCCTTTTGCTTCTTCTTGCACGCCTCACCCTACTGCCATCACCCTGATATAGACCTTGAACATCAAAAACATTCAGTGAACATCTATTAAATCAATGAATAAATGAAGAGCCGGGGTATCAGTTTAAAAAGCTCTAATCTAACTTTTCATTTACTTGTGTATTTATTTGTTCATTAATGAAATTAACTTGTAAAATACTCTAATGATAAATAACTGGGAATAAAAGGTGAAGTTGAGCCATTTGGCATTAGAAGAGCTGTAGAATTTCATGAAATATTTCTGAGAGTCTAGATTTTGCTCATATGCTGTGATAAAATTCTGTTCCTCACTATGATGCTAAGGTAAACTTTCACAGCCATGAGTTCCATGTGCTGTTACATTTGCAATTCAAAATGTTCAAACTTTAAGGACTTACTTCTTTTTTAACTTGGAGAAAATAAAACTAATGTCCTCAGTTCCTGAAGAGATACTTTAAAGATGTGGAAAGTGTTCAAGAGCACTTGGTAAAACCACCATTGTGTTTTGATGACAAAGTAAATAACCCTTTTTTACTAGGCAAATATTTATCCCACAAAGGGAAATAGTCCTAATGCACTGTTTCCTATTAGATTAGCCTCTATCCTGTTAGATTCCCACTCAAGTCACCTAAGAGTTAAGTTCTCTGACTCAATGACAACGATGTCTGTGATTTCCTGATCTGCAGACCACCGCTCCACTTGGGAGCTGGATATACCTCACCTTATAGAGACTCTCTATTCTGAGGTGTTTTAAATTAGTTTGCCCATATGTCCATGAAAATACAAGTCCAACATTCCACAGAGTAGGAGTCTTAGCTAAAAAACACAATTCTGCATGGCTTTTAACAAGATAAAAATGGTATTTATTACATGACTCATGCATGCAAACTCAAATATATTCACTCCCTGCACTTAGTCTATAGATATGCTAACAAATTTTTAAAAAACATACTGTTGTACTAAATTAATATGGTAGAGTAATCTAGAAATTTACTTTAGTTGGGAATGTGGTAGAGATGTCAGTCAGCCATATCTGGATAAAAATAATCAAATCAGAGCCTGTACTTTCTATCCTGATGTCAAAGGATGAAGTCACTGGCAGCTATGTGGTGGTTCTTTCAAGGTAAGACAGGCCCAACAAATAATTTATCCTAAGAACAATCATGTTGTAGTTTTTGTCTCGAAGAATCTGCAGTGATGCTAACAGGAGGGATAGACTGGTTTGAAGTGAGACTAGGCTGTACTGCCTTTGGAGAAATGTGTCACTGGCCTTGCCGAGGTGCACTAGCTCTGTAGTCAACTAATGAGATAATAGTACCAGCCTTGCTGCCGCAAAAATTGAACTGGATTTGGGAAGCACAAAGGAGAACTCTGAACTTTGTAAAACAGAGATCTAAGGAGTGGAGGGAGGAAGGGTCCTGGTGGAGAGAAAGAGCATTTATGAGGACCCTTCTTTGGATCTAAGAAGGAAATAACTTTCTTAGAAAGTCGAACTCATAGAAACCCTTCTAATGCCTGGTACAAGGATGTAAATAAGTTAAATACAGTTTCGTGAGCTGATAAAATATAAATAACTATTGTTAAGGACTGTGTCCCTCAGAATTCATATGTCGAAATCCAACCCACCCAAGTTGATGGTATTGGGAGGTGGGGACTTTGTGAGATAATGAAACCATGAGGGTGGAGTCCTCATGAACGGGAATAGTGTCCTTATAAAAGAAACTCCAGAGAGCTCTCTCTCCCCCTTTCTGCCATGTGAGGTCACAATGAAAAGACAACTATGTACAACCCAGAAGAGGCTCCTTAGCAGAGCTGACCATGCTGGCACCCTCATCTCAGACTTCCAGCCTCCAGAACTCTGAGGAATAAATATCTCTGTTGTTTATAAGCCACCCAATGTATGGTACTTTGTTACAACAGCCTCATTGAAGATGACTAAATGTATATAAAATAATGCATATATACATTAATGTCATATAAGTGATATATACCTTACCCCACCCTATCTTTAGAGTCTACCCGACTGTTGACTAGAAAAGTCCATTGCATATGCATTGTGTGTAGTCTGAGTAAGACTGGAACAATGGAGTACAGTTGGGTACAGGATAGAGACTCTTTCCTATCTCTGTCATTTTGCACGTCCCTGACAGATATGAAAATCCACTGCCCACTCCCAGGGAATAAATAAGCACTAAGCAGGTTCTGGCTGCAGTAAAGAGATGACTCCATCTCCTCGGGGCAATCCTGCAAGACCAAATTTTCTGGCAGAAAAGGAAAATGCTTTCCATGCTGGTTATATTGGTAGGATGATGCAACATGTTTTTTCAAATTGGAACATTTTCTTCATAAAACCCTCTGCACAGAGCCTGTGACTTACGGATTCAACGTGCACACAACTCCCCACTTCATACAATAGGTCCTGGCACTCTTATGCCACCTTTCTTTTGCAGTTTTAGTTATTAGGGTTCACAAAAGAATGAACATTTGAGGCTTTCTAATGGAGCTCTGTGTGAGGAAGGTCTGAGATTCAGTCAAGAAGGCAGTGATTTTTTTTAAAACCAAGCTGAATCCTGACCTTGAGGAGTGCATGGAGACAAAGTGGGCACATGGGCTAGTCTGTGTTCTCCTCTCCTGAAAGGGGAGGGCGCCCAACCCAAACACAGAGACAAGGGGCTGGGGCTGGCTTCATCACAAGTTGTGTTCTGTGGTGTCTGCTTCTGGTGAGAGGCCACTACCTCTCCTCACGAAATGTTCACGTCCTACCTCCTTCTCTTCCAGCCACACTGAGTGCATCTCTATGGTAAGGGAAGAAACCAGGTGGAGTCCTTCACTCAGGCAGCCACACTTGTTTATTCAAGAGCATTCAGGGGATTAGCCATTATAGTCCCAGTAAACCATTAAGTAATTATAACCAAGAAAGACAGTGCTCCACTCATTTCGCAGGACATGGGAGCTCTCTTGAGATAGGTATAAAGATGAGAAACTGGCAGGGGCAAGAAGGGCAGTGGACCTGTGCATGATGCTCAGAACCCCCCATAGTCTGGGATCGCTAGGAACAGCCTCCTGGTCCAGTGGATGTCTGTGATATGATTTTCATGACATCTATGACTTAGATGAAGTGTTACCTGGGTCTAAAGAGAGGTAGGGCTTGATTGAACTATCACTGTTAGATTGACAGGTGTCAAAACGTGCCATTCAATATTTAGCTCTCTGGTTTAAGAATAGATAAGTAAATCAGAAATTTAACTATTTATTTTTTATTTTGACAATTAAAATTTTTTATTTTGTTATAGGATACTGTGAAATTGGAACTCAGCATTGCTGAAAACTTGAAGGCTGGAGAAAGTGGCAAAATGTGTTTCCAAAACTGCCATGAAGGTGTGTCAATGCTCTATGAACAGAAGTGGTCACCTATTTTACAGACTGATTCTTGGGTCTGACAGAAGTTTCTCTGGTCCACTCTCATGGTCAGACAACGCAGGGCAAGTTTCTATGTATTTTCCTTGGATTAATGCTGGATATTGGCAAAGTGATTCACAGGAATGTACTACAGATTGGGATAGTAATTATTTTGCTTATGCCTATAAAAACTATGTTCCGTGATGGGGAATGGATCAGTGGTTGTCACAATAGAAGAAAAATAAATGTGAGAAGAATTTCTAGTTTTCCACCCTTATGGGAAAAACATACCCCTTCCCTCCCCCACAGAAACGTTCAGACATCTCTATTGTCTGACTTCCCCAGTGCTTAAAGGAATACTTTATCCACTAGAAGAGAGGCCTGCAGATACTATCTCTGCATTTTGAATCAGCCACTTCCACATTTACCGTATCTCTGTGGAGACCAAAATGAATGAACATAAGAGCCCTTGAAATACAACACTGATACTGTCGAATGTCCTGCCTCATCTACTTTCCCTGGCCCAGAATAATTGCTTTCTCTTTTAAGCAGCTATAAACCCTCATTTGGCACTTTGCATTTGAATCTTTTTATTTGCATGCACTCCCTTGGCCACCAGATTGTAATTCAGCTCAATTCAATCCCACTCATTCTAAAATATTTATTCTGTACCTATTACATGTCAAGGACTGTGCGAGGTGGTGGTGATAAATATCTAAGACATGGTCCCTGGATTCTAGTAAACAGTTTAATATATAGATGAGGAAGCTGGCATATGACCCAGTATAGTAGAATAAGAGCAACCACTGAAGTAAAGCCGAAGTAACAGGTAGCAGAGCTGAAGGAAGAGGTGTCAGGAAATGGTCCTTGGAGATGTGACATCTGTGATAGGATAGAGATAAGCTGATGTTCCTTAGTCAAGGGTGGGGAAAATAAAATTGCATTTCAGGCAGAAGGGAAGCATGTGCAAAGGACTGAAACATGTAATATCTGACCCATTTGGAGAAATGAAAATAGTTTAGCATCAGTAGAGCATAAAATTTAAAATGGTGGAGATCAGCAGGAGATGACGCTTGGACTCAGATGATTAAGGGCTTTGTATATTATGCTAAAGAGCTTGGATTTTATCCTAAGGCCAAAGGAAGTTATGTGATGGTTTGTACAGGTTAGAAATGGAAATTATTATTTTTTTGTGAAGTACGGAGAATGGATCGAAGAGGATGAAAATGAAGGTGCATGTTGTGGAATGAATGTTTGTGTCCCCACCAAAATTTAAAATTCACACGTTGGAATCCCAACCCCCAGGGTGGTTGTATTAGGAGGTAATTAGGTATGAGGGTAGAGCCCTCATGAATGGGATTAATTATTTTATAAAATATACCTCAGAGAGCTCTCTTACCCTTTTTTTCATGTGAGGACACAGCAAAAATATGTCTATGAATAGGAAGTGAGTCTTTACCAAACAACAGAAAGTGTTGGTAGGTTGATCTTGGACATTCCAGCTTCCAGAATTGTGAGAGAGAAATATTTGTTATTTATGCCACTCAGGCTATGATATTTTTATTATAGCAGCCTGAATGGGTTAAGACAGGGCATATTTGCAGTAAGTTCAATATGAAATGACTGAGGAAGTGACAGTTGGGCACAAAGAACTACTTAGGCCCTGGCCAAGTGGCTCAGTTGGTTGGAATGTCCTCCCATGTACTGTGCACCAAAAGGTTGCAGGTTTGAGTGGTCAGGGAACCTACCTAGGTTGCAGGTTCAATCCCTGGTCGGGGATGCATGGGAAGCAACTGATTAATGATTTTCACACTGATGGTTCTTTCCCCCTCTCTCTCTCTCCTTACTTCTCTCTCTCTAAAATCAATAAACATATCCTCAGGTGAGGATTAAAAAAAAGGGTTAGATGACATAAGAAGTAAAGAACTTGGTGAATGGGAGGTGTGGGGAGTGGCAAGCGTCTAATTGTGCCCACATTTATAACTTGGTTTCCATGGTGTATGCTGGTACCATTAACAAGAAAAGGAATGAAATAGGAAATAGAAAAGCTTTATGAAAAGAAAAGTAAAAAGTTTGTATTAGATCTCTTAAGTTGAATTTTTGCACATTTCTATGGGACCGTCGGAGGCAACTGCCCAGTAGGTGGATCTGGAGCTCCGGGGAAGAAGGCAGGGTGTGTGTCTCATTCTCTGTGCGTTCTCTGAGCCTATTACCTGGCCCTGGCTCTGCAGCTAGTCATTCCAGGCCTTTGATGAGGGTCATAATTATGGTGCTAATGACGATGAATCTTTAATCAGATGTGTATTTTATCAGTGTGACAGAGTTTAAGTAAGGCTGAATTTTCTCTGAGGTTGGGCTTAAAGCAATTTGGATGGCTCCATTAAATTATTTGCCCGGTTGTGTCATTTCCTAAGATGTGACCTTTGTTTGCAGTGAGACTCTAACTAGTCTCTCCTGAGAAACACATGGTGCGCGAAGTGATCTGATACGGCCCACAGCGTACCATAGTTCCAGCTGCTGCCTTATGAAAAACAGCTGTCTCCAGAGTGTTAGGATGGTGCATTCTCTCAAAAGCGAGGAGAAAAAATATTGCTTTAAACATCATCATCCACTAACATTAATCATCCTTTGCCTCAGGCGCTCTACCAGGTGCTGTTTTTTTTTTTTTTTTCTCTATTCCAGCAGACCAGTGAGCCATCCAATTCAAAACTTAAGCTTTCAGAGCAATTTGAATCAAATTTCTTATATTTATCCCAATAGATTAATACTTTTATTTTCTGCACATATAAATAAACATATTATTGGAAGTTTTGTTTTCAGAGACACTGTTCTTACTGGTAAACAATTGGCTAACTTCCTTAGATAATTTCATCAGGTGATAAGTGGTATCTAGATTGCTTTTTAGTCAACTGTCTATCAAAAATTGCAACAAAAAAAGGTGCTTCTTGAAGGTAGCTGGGAAATGTTTTTTTTTTTTGCCTCATGGCATGGCTCACTGGTCAGGTGCTCACGGAGCTCAAGTGGCACTCAACTTTCCGGCGCAGTGGGGGGCAGTTGTGGTGCCAGTGACGAAAGCGTGGGTTTCCAGAGGTCTGGCATGGCCACCGTCAGGCTTAGCTCTGATTGACATGAGCCTAAATCAGGTAGGCGTGGGCAGTGAGGGCCCTAGAAAGCAGGACTCAGAAGTCCAAGGCAGAGCAAAAGGTGGAGGCCAAGCAAAGAAAACCAGAAACATGGAATAATTAAGAAGAGTTGGATATAGAAGGAAAAGAGATTTATTTAATCTGATCCCACATTGTCCTTAACTGCTTTGGTGAACTTTGCACTGCTTATTTTTTTGTTGTTGTTGAGAGATTTGTCTGTTTTTGTCTTATTTACTTCCTAGATTAAAACTAATTTTTTTAGAACAAGTACATTTTCTTTGTTATGTATTTTTGAATTCTTCCCAAGTTTTAAGTCTCTGTGTAAGACTGGTACCATGAGGATTCACATAGGTGCTGTGCATTGTCTCTACCCTGGATGGGTTTTATAATCTAGTGTGGACGATAAAATATAAGCATAAATAATTGTATATGTCTGCCAAGCAGAATGGAAAGGGCTAAAGTTCTGAAACAACGGAAACTAAGAAGCAGAAGGAATTACTCCTAGAGCAATCAGAAAACTGCAGAGTGGCAAAATTTTTAGCTGGGAAGTGAATCACGGTTCTACAGTAAGCAGAGGTATACAGGGAAATCCATGAGCAAAGAGCCAACAGCGGCAAAGCAAATAGCAATTTCAAACAGACCCTGACAAAACTGTCTGGATAGGATTTGATAATCTTAAAATCTTTTCTTTTAATGGCGATGGAAGAAAGGAAACTTGACTTAGGGTGGTGAACGCATAGTAAAATATACAGATGATATATTATAGAATTGTAATCCTGTAACCTATATAATTTTATTAATTAATGTCATCCCAATAAATTCAATAAAAAATCTTAAAATCTTTTTTCATTTATTTATTTATGTTTTTGCATAGGAATTAAATTTTATAATTCCCATTATTTTCCTCAGAAAAATACTGACCTTGAATTAAAACCTTATACATTTAATTATCATATCAATTACAGGAAACATTACTTCAGACACTTTTTAAGCTCTGCAAATAAAATAAAGGCTCAAGTGTTATTTGATTGACCTTGAATAATTATAGTTGTATCGTTAGACTTTTGTCATATCAGTTGAGACTTCATCAGGCACAGTCCCTCCATTGTTTGTAGAGCAAACGACTGCAAAGACAACGTAATATTTTTGCATTAAGAACCCACCACGTTAAAATCATTTTAAAATAACTTTATATTATCTGAATTGGAGATTATCATTTTTGTGAGTAAAATTGAGGGACAGAGCAGAGATAAGGTATATATCTGAGTCTACCATTTCATAAGTACATTCACTATTTGGATATCCTTTACATGAAGTACTGTGCAGTTTTTTACCAATGTTTATATTGGGTTGCCTGTTATTTTTTTTTTATTTTTATTTTTTAAAGATTTTATTTATTCATTTTCAGAGAGAGGAGAAGGGAGGGAGAAAGAGAGGGAGAGAAACAGCAATGTATGGTTGCCTCTCACATGGCCCTCACTGGGGACCTGGCCCGCAACCCAGGCATGTGCCCCAACCGGGAATCGAACCGGGACCCTCTGGTTCCCAGCCCGCGCTCAATCCACTGAGCTACACCAGCTGGGCTGTTATTTTCTTATTGTTTTATAAGCCTTCTTTATATATTAGGTATATGAGACCTTTGGAAAACCTGTGTATTACAAGTACAGTGAATTCTTGTTATTTTCAATAATTATGTTCTAGAAGGTCATCATAAAGACTGAATTAGTTAATAATGAACCACTACTTCTACAGGAAATATAGGATTATGGTCTTCCAAGCTTCTGGTTACAACATATTTGTCCAGCGATTAATATATTGTCTTAGTCTATGTATTTCCTATTTAAAGACACTTAATTTGAGGTCTGTTCAGAAAGTATCCAGCCATGTGATAAGAAAAATAGAGACATTTATTTAAGTTACCAGATGCAAGAAACATTGTAGATAGGAAAATGATGCCTCAGTCCCCTTCAGAGTTACTACCTTCTTGAGGAAATCTGGTTCACTGGTAGCAGTTTGAATCAAGTCATTAGCAACTGCAGCATGATGTTCCTTCTGCTCTAGTAGCAGAAGCCACGGAAAAAATTTTGCCACCACATGTTTCTTGGCAAGATCCTGCATCAAAATCTCAGACACAGTACTTTTTGGACTCCCCAGATTCGCTTCCAGTTCTTGCACTGGCAGTCGTCAATCTTTGTTGATTGCAGCCTGTACATGTTCAATGTTCCCAGGTGCTCTGCTTGCTGCAGGCCTCCCAGAATGTGGATCACTTTCAAAGGATTCTTGATCATCTTAGAACCATTTGTGCCATGCTTTTATTTGCGCAGCACTCATTGCATCATCCTGGAAACCCTTCTGAATCATCTGAATCGTTTCTGCAGAGAAATGTTCAAGCTTAATGCAAAATTTGATGCAGATTTGTTGCTCTACTCAGTCATTTTGAATGCGATGGTCACACAGTGTACATGCTCACTCAGTGGTGTCTGCTGCTCCCACTAACTAGTACAGTGAAGGTGTCATTGTTCATGTATGCACATTCCAGCCCACTCTCCTTGGCTGTCGGGTCATATTGATGTCACACAAACCATTCTTATTATATTAACAATGGTTGGACTTTTCTGGACAGACCTTATATAGTTGATTCACTAACATTAAACTCATGGTCAACAGCACTATAACTCATGCTTATGAAGCTTCTCTAATACATGCATGTTCTATGTAAAGCACAGAACAGTCTTCTTGCACTTAGGAACAGTGAACAGCACTTCAGCACTGTGCTTCAGGGCCATTTGAAAGATCAAAATAACAAACAAACAAAACTCAAAAAAATGATACTAAATATACTGAGAAAAGGACACTTGTTTACAGTATGAAAGCTGAAACAAGAAGGTAGTGTCACTGTGTTTGACTTCAGCTGAGAATGTGCACTTTGAGTGACTCAAAATTTTGCCGCTCTGCACATGTCTGAATGACTGTGAAAGCACTGAGGGTATTGATTTTGGGGTTATGAGTAAATAGAAGCATTAAGAAAATTCACAAACGTGAAATCCATGAAGAATGAAGATTGACTACTTTGCTCATTCTATATAGTTTGCGGTTTACTCGCTTACTGTTGTCTTTTGAATGGAAGCTCTTAATTTTTTTAATCTTTCCCCAAAGTTGTGTTTATTGATTTTAGAGAGAGAGGAAGGGAGAGGGTGAGGGAGACAGAGACAGAGAAATCTTAGTGTGAGAGAGAAATGTCGATCAGTTGCCTCAGGGACATGCCCCAACCGAGGATTGAAACTGCCACGCACCTATATGCCCTGAATGGGCATCGCACACACAGCCTTTTGGTGCATGGGATGACGCTCCAACCAACTGAGCCACCCAGCCAGGGCAGACGCTCTTAATTTTAATGTCGTCCAGTTTTCAAAGTTTTCCTTTATGATTGATGCTCCATGTCTGTTTAAGAAATCTTTGCTTATCTCAGGATCAAGATGAGATTCCCCTATATTTTCTTCCACAATTTTGATATTTTACTTTACACATTGAGATGTATAATCCATCTGGAACTGATATTTTGTATATGATAGTAGGTGGGGCTCGTAATATTTTTTCCCATACAGATAAATCCAAATCACCCATATGCTTATTGTAAGATAATCCTCTCCCACCACCCTGCACTGTCAATTTTGCCATAGATCAACTGCCTGTGTGTGCAACAGCTTGGGAACTCTCTGTTCCATTTGCGTAGGTGTTTGTGCTTTCTCCAGTGGTGATCTGTATTTTAATTGCTCTGCATGAAAAATAAGCATTGGCAGCTGTTAATATAAAGCATTCCTATTTTTCTTTCTTCTTCTACACGGTCTTAGCAATTCTTACTTAGCTCTTTGCATTACCACATACATTCTAGAATATGCCGATCCATTTCCACATAACAAAAATGAAGAAAGAAGATAAATAAAAGAAATACTATGGGACTGATTGGGAATGTATTGAATCTGTCGGTTACTTTGGGAAGAATTTGAAATATTGAGTCTGCCAACCAACCCCCAAAACATGGCATTTAGGGTAATCTTATTCAAAGACTGAGCTATTAAATGGTATGAATGCCCAGCCCCCAGGCCCTAAGCAAGAACAATGCTGAGGGGTCATCCTGGTTCTGGAGTGCCTCTGGGCTGCCGGGACCTCTGTTGCAACATGATCACAGTAAAACCACTGCCCCTCCCTACACTCTTCAGTTGTTGATCTGCATGCAAATTTCTCTCTTAGAATCTTTTTCCTAGAGGATCCAATCTAAAACAATAATCTCAACACCAAAACTTGAAAATGCCATTATATAAAAACTATATCATAAGCCATTACCTCTTACGTGTAGATGCAAAAATCTTAAATATTAAAAGATGTATTCCAGCATTATGTAATAGGGATACTATATCTTGACCAAGTTGAATTTATGTCAGGGATTCACAGTTATTTCTTTAATATTTGAAAACAACAAATGTAATTCATCACATGAACAGGAAGAAAAAAAGAGAAAGATAATACGACCATTTCAATATATGAAGAAAAAGCCTTTGATAAAATTCAACATTCATTTAGGCCAAAAACCTCTTAGCAAACCATTAATAGGAGCATAGCTCCTAAATCTGATGAAGAGAATCTAGGAAAATCCTATTGCAAACATATAATTAATATTGAAGTATTGTAGAGACTTTCTTGTGGTTGGCAATGAGACAAAGATAGCCTTTCTCATCAGTCTTATTAGTCACTGCATTCTAGGTCTTAGCAAGTAAAATTGGCAAGAAAGACAAATAAAAATGTAAGGGTGAGGGAGAAAGAGAATATAATATTTTTGTATATTACAAAATTATATATGTAAAAACACAAATATCTACAAATGAAATATTAGGATTAATAAGTGAAATTACCAAAGTTATTGGATACAAGGCTTATATTAAAAGATTAATTATATTTTTATATGTCAGCAAAACACAAAAATTTTTTAAAGAGTCAATTTATAATAGCTTCAAAAAACATCAAACCCAAAACATGTGCAAAAATTTTCCACTAAAATTGCAAAGAGTTACTGAGATCCATTATATAATTGTACATCTGAAACCCATATAATTTTATTAACCAATGTCACCCCAATAAATTTAATAAAAATTAAAAATGAAAGTTGAAAAAAAAGACAAGTCTCTGGAATGGTCAAGTAAATAACTATTAATAAAAGAACCTCACCTCTCACTGTCCCCTTAGATGAGGCTTAGGGTATAGATAACGCAAGCACCTGGGAACCACAGTTTAGAAAAGTAACGCTCTTCTTACCTGACCCTTCCCTCTCCCCTCTCTAGCACTCTTTCATATTGTCAGCATCAGCCACATCAAAGGCAAGTTAGCATTTAGTTGAGGTTTAAATAAAACTACTGTTTTTTTAAATATATAAATATCTTGAGTATCATGTTTGTGGGTTGGCAGACTCAGCAATTGAAATTCTTTCTAAATTAATCTATAGATTCAATGCATTCCAAATCAGTCCCACAGTATTTCTTTCATTTACCTTTTTCTTCCTTTTTTGTTATGTAGAATCTCACAAATGGAGATTCTAACTTTCTTGGTAATTGACAGAATAATTAGAAAAATCAAGAATGCAGAAAATATGAACATCATAATTAGCAAAATTGTTCTAGTGACTTACATAGAGTTCTGCACCCTAATCCTGCAAAATATACATTCCTTTCAAGTTCACCTAAAAGATATACAGAATTTGATCATATACTAAGTTATAAAGCAAGTTGTAACAAATTTCAAAGGAATGAAATAAGATAGAGCATATTCTCTGACCTCCAGGCAGTAAAGATCTAAAGGATAATAGATAGCCTTTGTTTGGAAGTTAAGAGATACATGTATAAGTAACTCATGAGTCACAGAAAAGATACTGAACATTAGAAAGTATTTCGAAATGAGTAGTAATAAAATATCACATATAAAACTTTTAAAAACATATTTTATTAGAAAAAAGATTAAAAATAAGGAAACTAAGTTTGAATCTGAAAAAGATTAGTAAAATGAGTCAAAAAATAAAACAACAATAAATTATTAATAATAAGAGTAGAAACTGATTTTAAAAAGTTTTAAAAAGGGATGTTACAGGGGAGTCTCAGTCTGCACACACACACAGCAAGCAGCACTTCAACTGTTGCAGAGCCAAAAGGAAGAGTTCCAGAGAGAAAATCTATCTCCTAAACCTGCTAGAGGTACCAGCAGGCTGTGGTCAGCCCTAACGGAGAGAGACTTTTTGATTCCGGGGGAGGTGGAGTATGTGGAGAACTGAACCAGGCAGTGACTCGGGGCTGCAGTGTGAGTGCCACATCGAAAATTTTTAAAGGGGACCAGAAGCACGCTGGGCAGGAATGTCACATGCACACTCAGCTGCCCTGCCAGAGAAAACATAGATTGAAAGCACTGTTTGTACCCACGGAATCCAGATAGGCAGGAAGCAGGATGGGCAAAAGCTGAGCACCTGCGATTCTTTGCAGCCAGGCAGATCCCCTCACACTGTGGAGTACAAAGCTCTGGGAAGAGGAAGGCAAGCCCAACCCTCACCTGCAGGATTGCAAACTCAGCAGTATAGTAAGGCCAACTCAAGAACCCCCTGTGGAGCATAATTCCACAGGGGAAAGAAAGAGAATCTCCAAAAGAGCCCTTTATGAACTTTTATGAGACAAGACAAACTACACTGGTTCCTCATCAGGCCCTATTCCACTGAAAACAGCAGAACAGAGAGATTAGAAATAGGTGCAGCGGGAGACATTCAGGGTCCCACCTAGGCCCCACTGTTCTACAGAGATGCCATCAGCCCCAAGCAGGAAAGCGCTGACCCTTTACACAGATTGGTCCCTCACATGAAACAGATAGCAAATTCATCAGAAACTATACATTATTGGAAATAATCTGGGAAAGACCAAGACATGTGGTGCAGGGGCAGGAGAAACACACCCACACTTTTCCCAGAAGACTGAACAGTGCCTCACACGGGAGAATCAGGGATCCCACCCTCCCAGTTGTACCAGCAGCCCTTCTAGAGGCAGTGGAGGGGATACATGCGGTGCTGTCAGGCATTAAATGAACCACTTCTGGGCCTTGGGCTGATAAAAAGCCATCAGGACAGAACAGCAAGGACCAGCCACAGACTGTGGATTCCTTTAGCCTGGAACAGGCTGCCAAAACTAGACGGGAACATCATCTGACATTGCCAGGGGCAATCCAGGAAGAGAAAATAGTGGCAAACACTACATTCTGCTGAGACAAATTCCACCTCATTCTTTTTCATTATTTGTATTATTTTTTCTCCTGCATAACTTTTTAACATGTTTTCCTTTTCTTCAATTTTGGCCCTATTATTTCACTGTTTTTTAATTATAGTTTTATTTCAAATGTCATATGTTATTCTTCCCTTCTCTTACTCAGCTTTGCCTTTTTCCTTCTCTTTCATATTTTTATTTTAAATTTTGATTTTTTTCTTTCTATGCCTTGTTTATATTCCTTCTCTCTTTTTCCTCCCTCCATCCTCTCAAAACCATTCTTCTTTCCATTAATCACCTCACATTCTTTTTCCTTTCTTATAATATCCTTATTCTCTTTCTCCCTTTATTAATCTTTGCTCTTCCGTCATTGATATTGTGGTTGTTGGTATATTTCTTCAATTATATTCCTAGGGGTTTACCATTTAAAAAAATTTCAAATCTCATGTTAATGTTGCACTGTCCTACTCCATTTCTTATTTTTCCCTTTCTTATTTTTGTTTTATGTTGTATTTTATCCCTTTCTTAATGTTTCTAATCATTACTCTTATTATTTCTCCTCCTTCTACCCTGTCAAAATATTTTTTTCTTTTTTACTCTTTCTTATAATATTCTTATTCTATTCCCACCTTTAATAGTCTTTGCTTGCTTGTCATGGATATTGCTGCAGTGGTTGTTTTTTTTGTCAGGTTGGTTCCTATTTTATCATTTTTTCCCCAAACGTCATACTATGCTCTTCCATTTTCTTATTCTATTTTGCTCTATTTACTCCCTTTTGTATTTACATTGTATATTTTATTTTCTCCCTCTCTTTGCCATGTTTCTATTCCCTACTCTTATTATTTCTTCTCCCTCTACCCTCTCAAAATTTTCATTCCATTAGTGAACTCATATTATTTTTTTCCTTTCTTATAGGATTCTTATTCTCTTTCCACCTTCATTAATCTTCGCTCATTTTTTGTTAATATTGCAGTTGTGGTTGTAAGGTAACTTTGCTGGTGTGGGTTTTGTTTTCTGGGTTATTTTGTTTTGTTCTGGCAGCACCAGGATAACAGCATACCAGATGTGGTGGGGTATTATCTACAGTCAGCCAGTGAGAGGGGAGAACCCACCAATGAGTGAGCCCAAAACAACCAACCACAATTACAATGAGAGAACCCACCTAAAATGCATAAAGAACATCCCTAGAGCATCCAGCTCAGAAGATCAAGGAAACTGCACCACTGAGTCCCACAGGTCTCCTACCGCAAAGGCCAAGTCACAAACAGGGAGTCAAAGTAGATCAATCTAATATGCAAAAAAAAAAAAAAAAAAAAAAAAAAAAAAAAAAAAAAAAAAAAAAAAAAAAAAAAAAAAAAAAAAAAAAGAAAAAAAAAGAAAAATAAACAAAAAGAATCACCTAAAATGGGGAGGCAAAACAGAAACACCTAATCAAAAGGAAAGGAGGGCTCTCCAGAGAGTACTAAATGAAATTGAAGTAAACAATTATCAGACACAGAGTTCAAAGTAATGCTTATAAAGATGCTCAAGGAGATGCTCCATGAGAACTTCAAGGAACATTATGTGAGCTACAGGGAACTCAGGGGAACTACATCTGCGTGAAAAAGGACAGAGAAACTATAAATAAGAACCAGGAGCTAATGAATAATACAATATCTGAAATGAAGAATACACTAGAAAGTAAAAGAGTAGGTTAGATGAAGCAGAGGATCAAATCAGTAAGTTTGAAGACAAAGTAGGAAAAAACACCCAGTCAGAGTAAAAAATGAAAAAAAGACTCAGAAAGATTGAAGATAGTTTAAGGGTACTTCAGGACAACATGAAACAACAATATTCACATCATAGGGATACCAGAGGGAAAGAAAAGGAGCAAGGGACAGAAAACCTGTTTGAAAAAATAATGACTGAAAACTTCCATAACTTGGTGTGGGAAAGTCATGCAGGTTCAGGGAGCACAGAAGGACCCATGGACATGGACAATGGTGTGCGGATTGACTGGGAGGAGGTGGTGGGTTGGGAGGAGGAAGGCAAAGAGGGAAAAACTGGGACAAGTGTAATAGAATAACAATAATAAAACAAGAAAAAAGTTAGTGTAGAAAATATTTATTCTTTTTTTTTTTAAAGATTTTATTTATTTATTTTAGAGAGAGGGGAAGGGAGGGAGACAGAGAGAGAGAAACAGCAATGTATGGTTGCCTCTCACATGGCCCTCACTAGGGACCCGGCCCGCAACCCAGGCATGTGCTCTGACGGGGAATCGAACCAGGACCCTCTGGTTCCCAGCCCGCGCTCAATCCACTGAGCTACACCAGCCAGGGCGAAAATATTTATTCTTTAAAAATAAAGGGAAAAAAATCAGGAGGGACAAGCTGGAAATAACACACAAAATCACCCTACATATGTAAGAAACATTTAAAAGATTATGTAATTGTATAGTAAATAATTATATATCAATACATTAGAAAATTAGGTAAATTGGACCATTTCTTAGGAAAAGTAGAATGTCAACACAGAGGTAATTTGCCATATTGATAGTTGCAGTTTTAATAAAATGGTGAGAAATTTAGATTTAGGAATTTAAGGACAATGAAAAGAAAAGGAAACAGAGTTATTGAAAGCAACATTTTTTAATAAGCTCGTGGCATAGTAAAAGAGGGAACTGGAGGAAGACATGAGGTCAAGAGAAGGCATTTTTTAAGATGGCAGAGATAGCATCATGTCTGTGTACTGATGAGAATGGTCTGGTCAGGACGTTAAACAGAAAGAACGGAGCTGCTGAAGAGATGTGCTTGGCGAGGCAACACTTGCAGCCTGGGCAGGACTGCCTTCCGATGGGAACGAGGACAGTTCTGCAGCGACACACAGAGTGTGGTGATGCAGATATCTGTGGCCGGGCAGATGTGCTGCTTTGAATCGATGGAAATTCTCTTCTGGTTATGTATTAATAGGCAGGAAAGCTAAATAGTGCATAGATGTCAACTCTAAATTACTCTATAGTTTAAACATACTTTAAGATAGAATCCCTATGGCGTTTTAGTGGAATGTGACCACTTGATCTTAAATTTACTTGACAAAACAAATGCCAGCCAACTTTAAAGAAGAGATGTATGCTTGTGTGTGGGACACCGCAATATTAATATTAGTTTAAAGTTATAACAATTAGAATAGTTTGGTATTAGCATGAGAGTAGAAAGCAGACAAATGACACTCAGTGGAGACCCCAGAAATGGATTCAAGCATATATGGGAATTTAACATGAGAGAGGTATGCATTACTGGAAAAATAAGTTATTTCATAAATAACTTGGGATAAATTGTTACTTAAATAAAATTTAAGAAATAGATTCCCATGCCATAGATGCACAAGAATAAATGCCACAATTTAAGACTTACAGAGGAAATGAAGACACAGGATCAGTCTGGAGAAGTCCAGCCACTGTTAATATAACAAGAACGATTTGCATGACATCAGTGTAACCTGGCAGCCAAGGAGAGTGAACTGGCACGCACATGTATGAACAATGATGACTTTACTGTACAAGTCAGTGGGAGTGGTAGACACCATTGAGTGAGCACATGTACTGTGTGGCTGTCACATGCAAAATGACTGAGTAGAGCAATGAATCTGCATCAAATTTTGCATTAAGCTTGAACATTCCTCCATGGAAACTATTCAGATGCTTCAGAAGGCTGCAGCTATGGGCAACTGGTGATTGACAGCTTCATCATGACAATGTACTCACTCATGCATTAGATCTCGTGCAGTTTTTTTTGAGAAACATCAAATCACCCAGGTGACTCAGCCCCGCTACAGCCCAGATTTGGCACCATATGACTTCTGGCTTGTCCCAAAACTAAAATCACCTTTGAAAGGGAAGAGATTTCAGACCATTGTTAAGATTCACAAAAATATGATGGGGCAGTTGATGGCAACTAGGAGGACTGTATGGGGTCCAGAGGTGCCTACTTTGAACAGGACTGAGGCATCGTTGTCCTATGTACAATATTTCTCGTATCTTGTATCTTCTTCAATAAATTTTTCATATTGCATGACTGGATACTGTCTGGACAGACCTCCAGAGTCTTCGTATAAATACATTTTTTTTCCCTGGCACTGTCACTCTTTAAGCCCTAAATCAATTTGAATAATGTGGTGTATTTCATTACAATCTCACTGATGAAAAACAGGCATCAGTGGTTAGTTGGTAAGAACAATCATTAGGATTTATGATAGCATTATCCAATATCCTTACTGCTCCAAGGCAAGATTTCACCAGGTTAAAAAAGAACATGTATATTTTCTTTATTATGTATATGATAAATAATCATGTGTAGCTGTATCTTATATATAATCTTTAGTATAGACATGTTTTATAAATATATGATGGATACTTATATCTATTGCATCAGCACTCATGTGGGTCTGAAGAAAGGAGCACTCTTTTGTACTAAGATTTATCAACAGAACTTTCTTTTCCCCTGGTCAGCCTTCCTTTATCCCTGTCTTTGGTCCACACCTGGGTCCATGCCCCACAGAGCTGATGTAAGCCTGGCAAGTCTTTGAAATCAATGGAAACTCTGCAGGGGAGCAGGGGAAGCTGAGAAAGGGGACCTTTGTAATTCTTGCCTCTGCACCTTGAAGCATGCGTCAAAAATTTTCAAATAGAAATCCAAACACTTTGCTTTGAATTTTGTGAGCTTCTTAGATCTCTGCCACAGACATTCTTCTTAAAGTACTTCCAGCCAGATAATGATCTCCTGAGACACCCACCTACTCCAGGGCCACCCATGCCTCTGTGGGACATCTTGAAATGTGTTGTGTGCTTTATCTTATTTCTGAGACTGAAGTTCCAGTTAAAAATTATTAAGGTCATCTAATTAGCTAATAAGCACACATTATTTTACAGATATACCACTTTTTTCTTTGATATAATTCAATGCCAAAGCGGCTCACTTAAGAAGAAAAGTGGCAAGTTTAAATGAAAATAGTGAGATTCAGCTATTGTCATTTCTCTTTAGCCACGGTTCATGCAGTTGGTTAGCTTTTTTGCCTTTCTATCTATCTCTTTTGTTGCCCTCAATATCCTTGTTGAATATTTCTTTAAAATTTTTATCTGTAAACCATTAATAGTCTACCTACAAGGGCAGTCAGCAGAAAGCCTTGAGTGTCTAATGCAGAACTACGAGTTGGGTCATTCAAAACTAAGATAGGTTATAGTGTCAAGATGGTATGCTTAAATCTTCAAATATGAACAGTCCAAAAGAGGTCATAGCACCCAACTGGGGACCAGGACTTTGGGTGAGGCACAAATATGTTACGTGTTTACAGGCAAAAACATAAGGAGCTAATGGGCATAAATTTTGAGATTTAAGCATGGACGCTTGAACTAGAATAGAGAAGGTAGTGTCTGTTAGTTTTAATTCTTGGGGGCAATTATTGGTGCTTTATCCTTCTTAATAAGACACACATTTGTTTATACCTTTGTTTATACAGCTTATATTCCCTCATAAAATTAATACTACATGTGAAGGGAATTAATATAAATTATTATTTTATTATTCTCAATCACTTTATTTCTGCCATAAGTTAATTGCTGAGAAATATGCTGAGCTGTGTGAATATTTAAATGCTGTAGGATTGTCTAAAATCTGGATCTGTAATACCATAAAATTTACAACCTCATCAGGTAATGAGGTCTCCGTCACAGAGGTTAAGTGGAAGCTGAATGGCCAGTTGCCAATGAATTTTAGCATTGGGTGGAAAGTTGAGCCAGACACTTTGTTTTCATTGCTATGTGCCAATGGTGTATGAAATATTATTACAGTTGCTAAAACTATCTGAGTGGAATTGCTTTGCCATGCAACTACTTCAACTAGTTGCCAAGTAAGCAGCCTGTATTGAACCTAAATTATATATAAGAATAAACTTGATACCTCTGGATGCAGGGGAAACAAACTATAACACAGAATAGAGTTATAGTTAATATCATGTAAATTGAATTTCTAAAAAGATATAATATTTTATTCAGAATATACAATAATTTTGCATTTGAACTTGTAATGCTCCTACTGTCTGAAATAAAGTAATGCAGTGGTTGTTAATGCTAAGTTATATTTAAATTATTTATACACTAAACAAATCATCCAAGGTTGGTATATAAATAACTGTAGGGCTAACTTGAAGAGAATATGTATGCTATTTGAATTATATTAAAGCCTTCATTTTCTGGTACTAATGTTTTTATATATTATTCACAGGTTTATGATAATATGAATTTTGACCTCTAAGTTTTTACTTAGGCTTTAAGTTTATACACATAAAAGAATTTAGTATTATAGGATTGTTGTTAGTGAATAGATCCTATACTTAAGATTATTATTTACTTTAGGGACAGGCTTCAGTTCAAATATCCACATAATTATTCAATTAAAAATTAAAATATCATAAAGTTCCAACATGTTAGCATATTCACTGCCTTTTCTAGATCATCTATAGGCACCTTTAAATGAAACAAAGTATTGTTATTAGGTTATGTGTTCTAACAGAGGGTTTAGAAAATATCATCTTACAACATTCATTTACAATAAACACCCTCAACAAAGATATAGAGGGTAAGAAGGAACATACCTCAGTATAATAAAGGCCCTATATAACAAGCCCACAGCTAACATCATATTCAATGGGGAAAGCTGGAAGATTTTTGTCTAACATCAGTTACATGTCAAGGATGCCTGCCATTCTCGCATAGTATTGGAAGTCCTAGCCAGAGTGGTTAGGCAAGAAAAAGAAACAGTGTGTCCAAATTGGAAAGGAAGATGTAAAATGGTCTCTATTTGCAGATGACATTATATTACATATGGAAAATTCTAAAGGCTTTACAAAAAATTGTTAGAACTAATAATTCAGTAAAGTTGTAGAATACAGAAATCCTTATACAAAAATCAGTTGCATTTTTATACACTAAAAACAATTCCATTTACAATTGCATCAAAAAATAAAATACCTGGGAATAAATAAATCAAGGAGTAAAAGATTTTTATAGCGAAACTATGATATTGATGAAAGAAATTGAAAAAGACACAAAGAAATACATATTCTGTGCTCATAAACGGGAAGAATTAATGTTGTTTAATTGTAATGCTACCCAAAGCAAACTACAGATTCAATGTAATCTCCATTAAAATTCAATGGCATTTTTTTCCAAAACAGAATAAATAATTTTAAAATTTATGGAACCATGAAAGATTCCAAATAGCCAAAGCAAATGTGAGGAAAAACAAAGCTGTAGGCATCACAATCTCTGACTGCAAACTATGTTACTGAGATATAGCTATTAAAACTGCATGGCACCGGCATAAACACAGACACATAGATCAATGGAACAGAACAGAGATGCCAGAAATAAACCCATGTATGTATGATCAATTAATGTATGAAAAACTAGCAATGATATGCAATGGGGAAAGGACAGTTTCTTCAATAATGGTGTTGGAAAAACTGGATAGCCACAAGCAAAAGAATGAAACAGAACTACTATCTTGCAGCACACACAAAAATTAACTCAAAATGAATGATACAGTTAAATATAAGACCTGAAATCATGAAACTCCTAGAAGAAAACAAAAGCAAAAATCATCAAGTGGGACTATATGAAACTAAAAAGCTTCTACACAGCAAAGGAAACATCAACAAAAGAAAAAGGCAACCTACTGAATAGGAGAAAATGATCTAAATGGACATTTTTCCAAAGAAGACATACACATGGCCAACAGGTATACAAAAAGGTACTTAGTATCACTAATCATCAAGGAAATGCACATCAAAACCACATTAATATATTATCTCACACCTGTTATAATGGCTATTGTCAAAAAGACAACAATAGTAAGCGTTGGTGAGGATGTGGACAAAAGAGAAGGAACCCTTTTGCAGTGTTGGTTGCAACATAAGTTAGTGCAGCCACTATGGAAAATACATATATAGAACTACCATATAATCCAGCAATTCTGCTTCTGGTTACTTATTCAAAGGAGTGCAGGTAACAAAAAATATCTGCACTCTCATTTCTGTGGCATTATTCACAATAGCCAAGACATGGAAACAACCGAAGTGTCCACTGATGGACGAATAAAGGAAATGAGACACACACACACACACAATGAAATATTATTGAGCCACAAAAATAAAGAAAGTGTGAACAGCAATAACAATAAAACAATTGCCTGGGGAAAAAAACAAAGAAAGTCCTGACATTTGCAAGAATAGGAATGAAGCTTGAGGGCATCATGCTAAGTGACATATGTCAGAGAAAGGCAAATACTGTGTGATCTCATATTTTAAATCTAAAAAATAAAGTAAAATAAAAAGACCTACCCTCTACCTCCAAATCCCCAAACTCATAGATAAGGAAAAAAGATTACTGGTTACCAGTGTCAGGGGCAAGAAGGAAAAATTGGTGACAGTGGTCAAAATGTACCAACTTTCAGCTATATGATCAGTAAGTCCTGGGGATGTAACATAGAGCATGGTTACTGTACTTAATAATGTTATATTGTATATTTGAAAGTTGCTAAGAAAATCAGTCATAAAATTTCTCATCACAAGAAAAAAACTGTGACTATGTGTGGTGATGGATGTGCAGTGTATATATATACCAAATCATTTTGTTGTACAACTGAAACTAATGTAATGTGATGTGTCAATAGCTTAATTAAAAACAATAATATGATACTATCATCAGTAATTAGATTTAATTTTTAAGGGTAGGACAAAGAGGCAAATGTATAAACCTCCTTGGCGTTCAAGTTAGGGTCCAAGTTAGGGTCCTTAATACAGGACCTAGACTGGAAACTAAGCCCTTTTAGCTGATACTGATCTGCAAAAATACTCAGCTACAGTTTAGTTAATTAATTGTGACAAAAATAAAAACTTATCGGTAAAAATGGTGTTTAGTTGAGCTGGTAGTGACTCAGTCGTTATTCTTATAAGAATGTCACTATTAATCTACAAAAAGTACAATTTTTAATTTCTTTTGAAGCCTAACATTTCTGATGGAGGGGGTTGTAATGGCTGACCATAAAATTTCTAAAAGGTTTCAGAGGGAGAGAACGCATTCTGACAATAATGTTCGTAGGCAGTGGTAGAAAGGGTTTAGCACCTTGCCCCTGCTCTTGGTATGACTTCTGGCAAATCAGAAAAGGATATGGCAGAGAATGGCTTGGAATTAAACTTTGACTTTTACAAGTCAATTCTTGTTATTTAGTGTATCATGTGCATGGTAATAAAAAATACTTATTTTCTTTTTACTTTTATCCAGTTAATTATCTTGAAAAATGCATATTCCATGGGGACTATATAAACATTACCCTGCTAGGCAATATAAGAGATACGAAAGCATGTAATAGTGGAAACATAGTTTCACTCCAGGCACTAGATAAGGGCTCATCATCTATTTTCTCATTCAGTTGTCATAGGAATGCTATGAGGTTAGTACTATATTGATTCTATTGTACAACTGAAAAAAAAAAGGAACAAAAATGTTCACCCAAGTTTGCACAGCCAATGAGTGGAAAAGCCTACATATTAACCATTATGTGATTCTGTCTATTGTTTAACACCACAGGTTGGTGTTTGTCACAATATAATCGCAAGTATTCAAAAATTACTCAAATTAATGGCAGAATTGTAAAACTATTGCATTCTAAAGTTGCATTTTCATTAACAAATTAGGGTTGCTGAGCAAAATGCTTATGAGTACAAGATATGCATCATTAATACATAGTGACAATCTTGAGAACTCTCTCTGAGCATACTAAAACATATGTATGCAGTTTCCTATGGGCCAGACTATTACACGTCTCACAGGAATCTCAATTTCATCATCTCCAAAATCTGCTAAATCCAACCTGCTCTTTTTCCTATAACCATGTTTCAGTGAACTGAAGTGCCATCCAAGCAATAACACTAGGTTGTCTTTGAATCATCCTTCTGACTTATTTTATGTCCAATCAATAAAAGTTCCTGTCGATTCTGTCACCTAATTATTTTTCAAATACCCTGTGGTTATCAAAATTTTCCTGGAAGTAGATGTTGAGCTGCACACACAAGTACAAGCAGTTTATTCAGGTGTAACACCTGAGAAGGATAAAGAGAGAAAGAAGCAGAATTGGGCGGAGGTTCTGCTGGGTTTTATTGCAGATCTGATACCCATGAAAGGAAAGGGAGAAGGAAACAGGATCAGCCAGGGAGTTTCAGACAACAAGGCAGATCTTAGAGAATCTAAGTCAACCCAGCAGAAAACTCAGCACGAGGGACTGACCATAAGAAGAGTCCCATGTTAGGCAGAGTGACCAAAGCCTGATGTTACAGCCATGTTGCTCTCTGGCTGGAGCTACTCAGGATAAGTGTGAGCTCAATTCCAACACTGTAGCAGACCATGAAGAACAAAAACTCACAGATGCAGACAACAGTAAGGTGATTACCAGAGGGAAAGGAGGTGGGGGTGAGCAGAAGAGGTTAAAACGGGGATACATGGTGACAGAAGGAAATTTGACTTTGGTTGTTGAACACACAATACAATATATAGACGATGTGTTATAGAATTGTACACTTGAACCCTATATAATTTTATTAATCAATGTCAACTCTATAAATTCAATAACATTTTTTAAAAAAGACACTGACACTAGAAGACGTTGGCTCACTGCACTTCTTGCAGCTAAAAACTCAGGTTCTTTCTTCAAGACAAACCCAAGTGGCATCTTGATGGCTGACATATACTCTCTCTCCATTTCTCTGCTGTTACTGATTGGATTCAGATCCTTATGATTTTCACTCAGATAACTGCAATGGTTCCCAATTGTGTCTCCTGACTATTCTTGTTCATCTTAAATCTGTACTTGATATAATGCACTACAGTCATCTTCTACAGAGAAAATGTGAAATGGTAATTCCCTTTGTAAAACATGTCAAATGATTATAACTATACAATGCAATATGCAAGGCTCTTTATGATAACTTCCTCACTTGGCTTTAACTACTACTGTTCCCCTCAATGCACACACACAAGAGGTCATTCCAACATCCCGTCTTCCCAAGAAAGGTTCCCTGATTTCTTCAGGCTACAATCTTTGGTTTTTGTTCCTTCATTTTCCTCGTTAGACTGTAGGTTCATCCAGATCAGAAACTGAATCTTTCATCTCTGCTACTCTCATGCTGAGCTTACTGCTGAGAATTTAAACTTCCATATATGGTTATCGAATTAACTAAATAATATGGATGAAGGTGAAGATGAAGTCTCATGAGGTATTGTATAATTTTGGTTTTTTAGTTAAGAAAAAAATACTAAATTTACCCCATGATCAATAATGGCAATTTAAAAAAGTGTAGTACTATACAATTAAAGATATAAAACATCTCGTGTTCATCTCGTGCAGAGGTTTTTGGTGAAACATCAAATCACCCAGGTGACTCAGCCCCACTATAGACCATATTTGGCACCCTGCGACTTCTGGCTTTCCCCAAAACTAAAATCACCTTTGAAAGGGAAGAGATTTCAGACCATCGTTGAGATTCAGGAAAACATAATGCAGCAGCTGATGGAGACTGGGAGAACTGTGTGAGGTCCCAAGGTGCCTACTTTGAAAGGGACTGAGGCGTCATTGTCCTATGTACAATGTTTCTTGTATCTTCTTCAATAAATGTCTCTATCTTTCATACAAAACACGTTTGCTTACACTTAAGGTAGGCAACATACTTGGGAACTGAAAAATGCTTTGCTTAATTATCTATGTTTTGACAATGTGTAATTCATTTAGACTTGATTCCATAACTGCCATTCAATTGTATCTTAGTGACCTAAACTATGGCCATCATATCTGGGAAAAGTATTAACAACATCAGATTTCTAAAAAAATAATGTTATAAGATGCAATATAATTATATTTAATTAATGTGTTCACAAAGTTCTGATCATTAAGCAGAGACAAATTTAAGATTTTCTTATTTCTATGTATAAACTTATACATGTTCTCACAATAAGATTTAAAAATTCTTTACATTTAGATTTTTCCCCAAACTTTGTCTTTTAGCAGGAAGAAAATAAAGATATTTATTTTTTGTTCTCCTTTCCTCTCTCCCCTTCCTCCCTTTTCTCCTTCCCCCCTCCCTCCCTCCCTCTCTTCTTCCCTTCCCATTCCTATCCTCCCTCCCTCCCTTGATTTCTTCCTCCTTTTTTTTCTGTTGAATAAGAGTACTACCTGTGAAAAGAGAATCTGCTGTTCCACAGGTGGGTGGCCGCATGGATACTTTCATTTTCACTCGTGTGAAAGTTCTGGGATCTCAGGGGGACACAGGGTAGAAAAACATAAGAGGAAGTAAATGAGGGAGATTAAGACATGGGTTTCCACAAGATTCAGGATAAATTCTCAGAGCACATAAGTTTGTAACTTGTAGGTCTGAGGAGAAAGTAAATTATGGAAAGGCCAGACCTAGGGGAGAAGTCACAGTGCCTTCTACAACCTTTGCCTGGTCTATACGACCACTTTGCCCTGGCCAGATAGCTCAGTTGGTTAGAGCGTCGTCACAATGCCAAGGTTGCAGGGTTGATATCAGTTCAGGGCACATACAACAATCAATCAATGAATGCATAAATAAGGAACAACAAATCAATCTATGTTTCTCACTCCCCCTTTCTCTCTCTCTCTAAACAGTAAGTAAGAATAAAAATAAAATACTACTCCACTTGGCCACCTGCCGACTTCATAGTTTTCTCTCTAAAGCCCACTGCTGCATTCTCTTATTCTTTTCCTTTTTACTAACATTCTCACATTTAGCTGTTGACTTAGACCTTGCAGCCCTATCAGATTTTTCAATTTTCTACTAAATAGATCTGGTATTTGGGCTCATGTTCAGACTTACTGTAATCCTGTTCATTCAACAAAAATTTATGAATATCTATTAAATGTCTAGATCTGTTTATATACAAAGAACAATATGATGTATTCCTACCCTCAAAAAAACTCACAACTTGGAGGCAAATATGAGAAGAATGCCTTATAAGAACAAATTTAAATAATGGGCATATTTTAAAAAGCACATTTACCACCAACAATGCATTTTAGATACCATTAAATTTCATTAAAAATCTTTCATACTACATTCAAATACAAGTAGAGGAAATTAGGTCAATACAGGTACAACCACATTTTACTTCTAGGAAATATAGTTTATAAGTCTAATACGCCCTTCTTGGCAAAAGGAGCCAAATAGAGATATATTACTTAAAATGAATGCACATTAAACATCTGCTTTATATAAACAAATAAGAAAAGGCCCAATAAGTAGAATCTCCCCTGTGTATGCCTTAGAAACAAACTTTTATTTTGATTGTTTGACTACACGGTAGCAGTTTTGATATCTAACCAAACTTAGTATAATGGAAATCTTACCTGAAAAGGATTTTAAACTAATATGTCTATTATGGCATGTCTAATATAGCATGTTCTTCTCTTATATGAAATATGATAAGGCAGGATTATTTTTACAGAAGTCAGGTAATGTGCTTATATTCTATAATACTCGGTGCTTACAGAAATGTAGACACATGTCTTAAGGATTACTAATTTATTTTTATGGAACTATCTTAACTATATAAATTAAGCATGGCTGAAATTATAATATGGGAAACAAGAATTTGAGTTAAATTATAAGAGATGGTCTACTTTCATATAATATAGAATCACTCCAGGTTCTTACGCTCTTTGACATCAGAAATATTATTTATTACTCATGTCATGGAGGCTTAGTTATATATTATAGTTAAGGCAATATAGATTATATATGTTGTTAATTTGGAGTTTTGTAACTTATTAGTATGAAGAACGGCAGCATGCCCAAAGTCGTCATTCATATCACTGATGCTGTGAATAGCGCTACCTGAAGTTAGGCAATGAAGCAACGCTGTGGTATCCACAGCTATTCTGAATGCATATATCCTTTGGGGAGCAACCGTACACCTACCGCAATAGATTTATGAGGAGTCAATGAGAGGATGCAGGTACAATGGTACAGAATAAAGGACCACAAAATACTTTCCCCTTTCCTATCCTCTCCTTCTTCTCCACGTTCCTCTTCCTTCTCCTATCTCCTTTACTTTTTCCTTCTTTCATTATTTTTGAGGCATTATCATAACTTCTAAGTTTTCAGATTTAGTTCTATGTGTATTCAATACATGCCCTTCCCAGTGACAGGATTCAATGGCCACTGGGGTCTTTTGCTGCTTCCCAGCCAAAACTGACGTCGATTTTGATACAGGGGTTTCTGGAGCAGAATTTTTTAACTTGTATCATTTGAGTTCAAACGAGACTCTATTCTTGTTCCTGTTCCAGAGTATCTGTCTGACAGCGTGCCTAGGAACATCTGTCTCCTAATACCCTTGTTGTCTTGCTTTTCCCAGTTTACTTTCAGGTCCTGGGAAACTATCCCTGACTCCAAACCACACTAACCGTACTTCTGAATGCCTCCAGCAATGAACATAATTCGAAATAACTGCACACTTTATACTATGCAGCCTTTCTCATCTTGTTCTCTTTGCCAGAACCCAGCTTCCAAATATTTCTGCTTTCCTGAGTTATTGGAGACACAGTGATGATAACATTTTGAGATAACTGAATGCCACGCTTTATGCATTTTGTCCTCTTGCCTTCTCTGTTGTCAGCTCCAAAAGGAGGAACAGCTACTTTAGTTCTCAACTCACCTTAGTAGGTAAGCCTGGGGAACCCTGGCTTCTCTGACCCACTTCGTATTTAGGAACACAATGCTGAGTGGCACTGGCCAATCTTGAGATAAGCTATACTGCACTATTAGTAGCTAGGCTAATTTGCAAACTGTGCATTTTGAAGAGAATAGTTCAATATCTTCCTAAGATTTGGGGGGCTTATAATAATATACGAGAACAGGAAGGAAATTGTTTGTAAATAAGAGCATTTGAGTTTCCAGATACTCAAAGTCAACTATGAATTAAATTGGCAAGCAGACTCATTTTATTTTTTTATGGATATCCCCTGGTTTACTCCCTTTGCCCCTCTCCACCAGCCCCTGCCATGCCCCCTGTCCTTCACCACACTGTTGTCTGTGTCTATGGGCTATACATATATGCATATATGTTCTTTGGCTAATCTCTTCCCGAAGTCCCCACCTCCCTCCCCTCTGAGATCTGTCAGTCTGTTCCGTATATCCATGACTCTGGCTTTATTTTGCTCATCATTTAATTTTATTCATTAGATTTCACATGCAAGTAAGATCATATAGGATCTGCTTTTTTCTGACCGGCTTATTTTGCCTAGCATGATATTCTCCAGTCCATCCATGCTGTTGCAAAGGTAAGAGGTCTGTCTTTTTCACAGCAGTGTAGTATTCCATTGTGTAAAATGCACCACGGGTTTTTGATCCTCTCATCTAGTGATGGGCATTCAGGCTGCTTCTAGATCTTGGCTATTGTAAATAGTGCTGCCGTGAACACAGGGGTACATATATTCTCTTGAATTGGTGTTTCAGGATTTTTAGGATATATTCCCAGAAGTAGGATCACTGGGTCGAACAGCAGTTTCATTTTTAGTTTTTTTAGTGGAAACTCCATACTGTTTTCCACAGTGGCTGCACCAGTCTGGATTGCCACCAACAGTGACGAGGGTTCCTTTCTTTCCACATCTTCACCAGCACTTGATGTTTGTTGATTTATTAATGGTAGCCATTCTGGCAGGTGTGAGGTGATATCTCATTGTGGTTTTAACTTGCATCTCTCTGAGGATTTGTGACATTGAGCATTTTTTCATATCTCTACTAGCCATTTGTATGTCCTCTTTGGAGAAGTGTGTATTCAGGTCCTTTGCCCATTTTTCAATTGGGTTTTTTGTCTTCCCGGTATTGTGTTAAAAGTCTTTTATATATTTTAGAAATTAACCCCTCAACAGATGTATCATTGGGGAATATGTTATCCCATACAATGGATTCCCTTTTTATTTTGCTGATGGTTTATTTTGCTGTGTAGAAGATTTTTAGTTTGATGTACTCCCATTTGTTTATTTTTCCCTTTGTTTCCCTTGTCTGAGGAGATATATTGGCAAAAATATTGCTACACAAGTTGTCTGAGATTTTACTGCCTATGTTTCCTTTGAGGATAAGGCACGTTAAATTTGACAAGTCTAAAATTTAAAGAATAAAAAAATCCTTCTCCCTCAAATTTAAGAGATCTCTCTTTTTCAAGGAACTGGAAAATGCATAGATTGCTATACTTCAGAATGATCCCAAGATTGCATAACCTATTCACAAATGTAAGAAAGATCTCTCTTGATTTTACACAGAGAATTCACTGTGGAGGGTTATCTTGATACTTTCCCTGCCATTCATTTTGCTTAAAAAAAAAAAAGAAAGAAAAAATCCTTGAGGTCAAGTTTCCTCAAGGGATACCTCCCTGCTGTACAGAAATAACTTCACTTTAAACTGAAAGTTACATTATCTGAGGAGCCCAATGCATTAAAAGAGATTGTAGTAACAGGAAAAAAGTATGGTAGGAGTAGCTCACTATACTGCTATATTGGACAATATTTTCAAGTTTAGTCATATTACACTACATTGAACTTTTCAGTTTATTGATTTTCTGTATGTTCTTGTTAAGATGGTGTAATGGCTGTTCAGAAAGATATAAATTGAAAAACTAAGGTGAGGAAAGTAACTTTTAAAGTTCTACTAATTAAATGTATTTTTATTGGGAGGTAGGTTCCTAGGTCCCTCCTTCTGTATTAATTTTCTGGTCTTTCAGGAAGTGAATCGCCTCTCTGTGCATTGAACAAGTTGCATTAGCTTGTGTCTAGAAGACAGCTCCAACAGGGCTATTTCCAACTTACCCTGTTCATGATATCATTGAGAATTTTATTTTTTTCTGTTAAAAGTCATGAAATTCTCAGAGTCTTGGCAAGACTTCAGAAATTACCATAGAATGTTTATCCTCTTCTCTAGAAGCTAAGCCTTGGTTGTGATATCTTATATATTATGTCCATACCATCAATAGCCTTCTAGAAACCAAGTTTTTAAATACAGAACTTATTCCCCATCATTGTAACATTTAGGCTATGGTTCAGCTGAGTGACCCCAAACTCCAAAAATAGTATTTAAAAGCAAGAAAAACTATGAAACTCTGATAAACAAAAATAAAGAAAGAAAGAAAGAAAGAAAGAACAATTACAAGCTCATAGGTAGAAGGACAATATTTTCAAGATATCAGTTCTTCCCAACTTGACCTTTAGGCTGAAGTCATTCCCAACTAAATCCCAAGTTATTTGGTAGACATCGACAAGCCAATTCTAAAGTTTACGTGGAGAGCAAAAAGGCCCAGACAGCGAAGGCAATCTAAAGGACAATAGCGAAGTGAGAGGACTGATGCTACCTGACTGCAAGACTACTATAATGCTACAGTAATCAAGACTGGGGTTTTGAAGAAAAAATTACAGAAATAGATCAATAGAACAGAATAGAGCCCAAACATAGACCTTTAAAAATATAGTCAACTGATGTTTGATCAACAAGCAAAGGTAATACAATGGAGAAAGGACAGTCTCTTCGACGAGTGATGCTGGAACAACTGGACTGCTGCATCCAAAAATAAATAAACAAATCAAACACAGACCTGACACCCCTGACAAAAATGTACTCACAATGGATCATCGACCTAAATGCAAAACATGAAGCTATAAAACCCTTAGAAGGTAAACAGGAGAAAACCTACATGGCCTTGGGTATGAAGATCCATTTTCAGATACAACAACAAAGAGATGATCCGTGAAAAAAATAGATAAGGTAGAGTTTTTAGAAATTAAAACCTTTTGTTTTGCAAAAGACAACATGAAGAGGATATGAAGACATGCCACAGACTGGGAGAAATGTTCAGTGGATGGACATAAAAGGTGCTCAATGTCACTAATCATCAGAGAAATGCAAATTAAAACAACAATGAGATATCACTTCAACTTGCCAGAATGGCTATCACCAATAAATCAGCAAACAAAAAGTATTGATAAGGATGTGGAGAAAAGGGAATCCTCTTGCACTGTTTGAAGGAATGCAGACTGGTACAGCCACTATGGAAAACGGTATGAAGTTTCCTCCTCAAAATTAAAAAGAACTACTTTATGACTTACCAATGGCACTTCTGGGCATATTTCTGAAGAAACTCAAAACACTAATTCAAGTGAATATATGCATCCCTATGTTCATTGCAGTATTATTTACAGTAGCCAAGATATGAAGGCAACCCATGTGCCCATCAACAGATGCATAGATATAAAATGGTGGTACATATAGACAATGGAATATTACTAGGTGATGAAAATGGAATCTTACTATTTGCAACAGCATGGATGCTAATGAAATAAGTCAGACAGAGAGAGACAGATATTATATGATTTCACTTACATTTGAAATCTAAAAGAAAAAATAAATGAAAAAAAAAACACCCAGAAACAGACTCATAGATAACAGAAAACAAACTAATGGTTGCCAGAGGGGTGGAGCTTGGGGTGGCTGGGTAAAAGAGTTGAAGGGATTAAAAAGTACCAATGGTAGTTGCAAATAGTCATGGGATGTAAAGTACAGAATAGGGAAGATAGTCAATAATATTGTAATAACTATGTATGGTGCCTGGTATGTACCTGAAATAACGGGGTGGGGGGGTTGCTTTGTAAATTATGATTGTCTAACCACTATGCTGTACACCTAAAGCTAATATAAAATAATATTGAATGTCAACTGTAATGGAAAAATAAGGTTTTTTGAAAGAAGAAACAACAATGACATATCACTATATACCTGTTACAGTGGCCAAATCCAGTATATTGACAATACCAAATGCTGACAAGGATGCAGAGCAACAAGAACTCTCATTTATCACTGGTGGGAATGCAAAATAGTACAACCAGTTAAGAAGACTAAACATATTAGTACCATAAAATCTAGAAACGACACTCCTTAGTATTTACCAAGAAGGATTGAAAACTTACGTCCAAACAAAAACCTGCTCATGAATGTTTCTAGCAATTTTATTCATAATTACCAAAACATGGAAGCAATCAAAGTGTGTTTTAGTAGGTAAATGGATAAAGGGTGGTACATCCAGACAATAGATTATCCAGCACTAAAAAGAAATGAACAATCAAGCCATGAAAAGACATGGAAGAAGCTTAAATGCACATTAGTAAGGGAAAGAAGTCAATTTGAAAAGGCTGTACACTGTATAATGTCAGCTATATGACATTTTGGAAAATGCAGAACTATGGACCCAATGAAATGATAAGTGGTTGTTGGAGGGTGAGTTTCGAGGAGCAGAGGTGTGTAAGCAGAGCAGAGCAGATGTTTAGGGCAGTAAACATACTCTATATAATACCGTAATGATGGATACATGTTGTATATTTGTCCAAACCAATAGAATGCACAGCACCGAAGGTGGACTATAATGTAAAATGTGGACTTTGGGTGATTATGATATGTCAATAATAGGTTTATCAATTCTAACAAATGTACTACTCTGGTGGAGAATATTGATAAAGGGGGAGGCTGTGCATTGTGTGGGCAGGGGGTGTATTGGAAATCTGTATACTCTCCTCTCTATTTTGCCATAAACCTAAATCTGCTCTAAAGAAATGTCTCAGTTAAAAAAAAATTTTAAAAAGGAGGAAAGGGAGGGAGAGAGGGAAGACATGCCCCTTTACCTTTAAATCTACTCAGTGGTAGGCACACATAACAGATGTCTCTATTTCTGTGACCAGAGTTTGCATACACAATCATAATTCCTTGCAAAGAGGGATGGGAAATGTAGTCTTTATTTCTGGCATCTGTGTTCTCAGTTTATTCTTATCTTTCATTTACATCAATCTGTAATGTATTCTTAATAGTTGTATTTGTATATATTTTCAGTTTCATCTGTGTGTGACACATAAGACTGAATAATTCCTAAAATGTCTTGTTTTTTCCCATGTCAGTATATGTATAGGCACCATACTGAATTTTTTTCCAATTTTGGTATCAGCATAAGGGTGGAGTAGAAATTGAAATAAATTCTTCTGTTTGATCCTAATGCTTTATGAAACATTTCAAATTTCAGATCATAAAAATGTAAATAGTAATATACTTTGTGAAGTATAAAACATCATCATTTTTAGAAACATATCTTGCAGTTTGTTTTGTTCCCTTAACTGGTAATGAAAGCCACCTGTAAAAGAATTTGTTCTTGAGTTTGCCTAACTAATAAAGATTTAAATTTAGAGTTTTGCTCATTCCTTAGTCCAAACATTTCAAATCCTCCTGCCCTCTCCAGTACCACATTTGTATTTAGATTCTCAGGTTTCTTGAATCTCTCCGTCTATGAGACTTCAGATTTCTATTTTCGGGATGTTTGTTTATTTAGATCAGTTTATCTAAATCACAGAACTCACATGTAGTAGAGGTTTTTGTCCCCTTCCCCCAACATAATTACTATGAGCTATCTTTTTCATCTTTCAGGATCATATCGATGGTGACCTCATAAGATTTACTTATTAGCTGAGGTTCATGAGTTCTTCTGAAGTAGAGGTTCTCAAAGTGTAGTCCCTGAATCATCTACAAGAACCCCACCTGGGAACTTCTTTGAAATGCAAATTCTAGACCGAATGATTGAAAAACCCTGGGCATGGGGCCCAGTGGTCTGAGTTTTAACAAGCCTTCTAAGTGAGTTGAAGCATGTGAGGCTTTAAGAACCCCTCTCTAAATCATAGGATCCCAATCTTGCTTACACACATAGGAATTATCTGGGGAGTTTGAAAAACTATTGATGCCCAGATCTTAACCCCAGAAATTCTTAATTCATTAATTTAGGGTGAGGCCAGAGAATTGGGAATTTTGCTAGCTCCCAGGTGATTATAAAGTATAAGTAAGGTTGAGAACTACTGCTCTTAATCATTTATAACTTCCCAGTATAGTTGTCACCTCCAGGTTCTTTGAGTTTTTTTCTTTCCCTAAGGAGCTATGCCATGTGAATGTAGAGTGAAGCTATAATGAATTAGATATTACACTGTTGTGAGTAGATTTAGACATTAAATAAATTGTGACACTGCATCTTATCATTTCCTTTGGTTTTGTTTATCATACACGATGAGCCTTTGAACTTGAAGCTGAATTAATTGAATGCAATGTTTCCTTTTGAATCTATTGGATGTTGTGTGCATTGGGGCAACACACAAAGTGAACATTGAAATGCTCTTCCTGTGATCTTTGGGAAAGGCACCAGAGGAGAAAGACTGTTCCACGGTGCATTAACCATGTAAAGTGAGCTTAATCAGATGGAATTGATCTGTTTAAGTTGCACTTATATGTACAAAAAGAAATGTTCTGTACTAAATAAATTCAATATTAAAATGGCTTGCACATTACACACCTAACCAATTTTAATCACCATATATTCTACCAGTTAGATGTTACTTGGAAAGGGAAACGTGATATTTAAGCTAGCAAAAAAGGAGAGATAGCAAGAACTTCTTCAGAGTTTCAGTGGGGAAGAATATGTATGTTAAGGACCTTTCTTTTCCTTATGCCAGACATGGATTAGAAGCACTTCCAAGTCATTTTGTAATAGGCAGTGGTTTGATTTCTCCATAGTCAAATGTCCTAATCTTGTCTTTATAAAATAAACATCAGCCAGCGACAATTCTTTTTGACCTCAATTTTATCTTATATGTGGAGAAAGGTCAGTGATTATTATACCTCATATGTCAGGCTTGATAGTGAAAGAGGCTGCTTTGAAATTGGGCTTCTTATGTTTTTGATATGGGAGGATTCTAGAATATTCAAGGCTAAGTGACAGCATTTAAACATCAGAGGAAGAATGAATATAATTAATATAAGATGCAACAAAGTCAGAATGGCGAACAGGGGGTCCTGACTTACAAAGATCTGTGGTGTGTCCTGGCCAAGTGTCTCAGTTGCTTGGTATGGTCCCATATGCCAAAAGGTTTTGGATTTGATTCCTAGTCAGGGCACATACCCAGTCTGCATGATGGATCCCTGGTTGGGGTGCATGCAGGAGGTAACTAATTGATATTTCTCTCGCACATCAATGTTTCTTTCTCTGTCTATCTGTCTGTCTCTCTCCCCGACCCTGTTTCACTCTCCCTTCCTCTCTCTCTAAAATCAATAGGTCCTTGGGTGGGGATTAAAAAAATCTACGGTGTGTGACACATAAGCCAGCAACAAGGGTACCATTTCAATTTACAACAACAATGATAAGAAATCAAGAGCAAGAAAGGAGAAGTCACCTGCTGCAGTGGAAAATTGTGATCCCTTCTGCCAATTCCAAAGATGAGCAAATTCTCAGACCCAGAGCCCATCTCTTTATAAGGAGAATTTGAGCCCCAACAGAGGGCTCTGAAATGTCACATGAAATAGATACAGCACAATTGCATTTCCCCCATTCCTTCCCTAAGGCCATTTTACAGAATATAATAGGGAAAGGGGCATAACTTGATCTTTTGATAGCTAGATAGTTTTGATTATCTTTGGATAATTCTGTCTAATTAAAAGATGATTCTGGAACCAATTCCAATGTTTGTGGGGGCGGGTTTCCCCCACAATCAACAAGCAATTCTGACACCAGCTGAGTGTCCAATAATTAAACTCTGTTCTCACACTATCTACCTGGAAGCCACAGATGTCAGTCACAAGCCCAGGGTATCACCTATACTTCTGACAGATCACAGGTTACCACAACCTCCTCTTTGGATTTGATTGATTTACTAGAGCAGCTCACAGAACTCAGGAAAACATTTTACTTACTAGATCACTGATTTATTATAAAAAGATACAAGTCAGAAACATCCAGGTGGAAGAGACGTACAGGGCAAGGTATGGGGCAAGGGCAGGGAGTTTTCATTTCCATATGTGCACCAACTAGGAAGCTCCCAACCCTTGCCCTGTTGGAGTTTTATGGAAGCTTCATCACATAGTCATACTTGATCAAATCATTGGCCTTTGGTGATTGACTCAACCTCCAGCCCCTCTCCCCTCTCTGGAAGTCAGGGGTTTACAACGGAAAGTTCCAGCCCTCTAGTCATGTGGTTGATTCTTCTGGCAACCAGCCTTCATCCTTACATGCTTTTTAAAAGTCACCTAACATATCTCATTAACACACACCATTTGTGGCAAAAAGGGATTTCTTCCAGATGACATAGAAAGGGTTCCACTAGACCTAAATCAATAATTGCCACATAGTCATTTGGGGTACCTCATGTCAGTAGTCCAACAGGCATAAAAAGAAGTCCCACATTGGCAAGAGTAATAGACCCTAATTTTCATAAAGATGTAAAGTTATTCCTTTATAATGAAGGCAAGTACCAGACTGTCTAGTACCCATAGGAACTACCAGGGCACCTCCTGGTGCTTCCATGTCTGATGATAGTTATGAATGGTCAACTGAAACAACCACAAATTAAGGAGTGTATAGTAACTGGGGCCTTAGATCTTTCAGAAATGAGTCTGGGATACCCCAGCAGCCAAACATCCTAGACCAGCAGAAATACAACTGATGGTAAAAGCAAACTGGGATGGGTAGTAGTGCAAAAAAAAAAAAAAAGGTATCTGTCAATTATGGATTTGTAGTGTAGAAGTTCCAGCTATAAAGGTTTATGATTTTACTTTTGCTTGTTTGTTTTTTTAGAAATTGTAGCTGGCTCCCATGAGATAGGACATTAGGGCAATGTAAACTTAACATAGGACATAAGACTTCAAATCAATAAGTAAGCTTACTCTCTTGAAATGAGAGAGGTGTATGTAATAAAATTTATCTTTAGAAAATATGCAAATCATTTTCTACTCTTTGAAAATATAATAAAGTAGACTTGATATGTTTCTTGCTCATTATCCATAAAAGTCTAAATATAAGACATCCTGATAGGCAAGAAATTATGTGTCTATTTATGTCCACAATCTACTGCTCAAGAATATTGGTGGTTAAAAGTTAAGTTTTATCCAATCTTAAGTGTTAGATTCCACCTAAATGCATCCTGTTGTGAGCTGCTACACTAGCTCAACAATTGATTGCTATTCCTTTTATTTTCACTTCTTGTTTGTATATCATTACTAAACTGTTTTCTGTCATCGCAAGATAATCATTATAAAGCAAAAATAAAATGACATGTTTTGGTTTGGGATTTGTGTCTGTCTCTGTTATCTATCTATAATGCTTTTGGAGCTGAGAACCTAGAATTTTTAAAAAATACTTCTCAGAAGAGTTCAGTGCCTGCCTGCTGGGATCTCCCTTTGTTATTGCTCCAATGTTGTTTGAAGCTAGTTTGCACTAGCTTCAGATGTCAGATGCTGTCCATGTCTGGCCCTCAGCAGGCTGTTCAAAGCTACAAGCAATCCACAGTTTGTGGCTGCCTCTCCTGGGTTTGGCTGTGCACAGGAAGGGCCAAGCTGCACTCCAAGTTTGGCTTTTTTCCAGTACAGGGTCCAGGGGTGGATCAGCAAATATCCCAAGGCACCAAAGGATCTGCCTCTGCCTGTCTCTGCCTGCCAGTCAGCTGTCACTAGTCACTGAAATGGCTGTTTTGAAAGGGCTTCTGGTGGAATCAAGGGGATGGGACCTTTGGATCTACTGTGAGGGGTAGGTGCCATTTGGACTTCAGGGAAGATGGTGGGTGTGTTTCCTTACACAAGTCTGAGTCTGAGTCTGTCCTAGATTATTTCCCTGAACTTGGCAGGGTGGAGCCCCTAGTAGGCAGATGGGTGGGGCCTCTGGAGCCCAAAATTTGGGTTCTCCTAAATACCAGGAGGGTGTTTCTATCTCTTCTCCCATATGATCTCACTTATATGTGGAATCTAATAAAAAATAAACTAAGGAGCAAAATAGAATCAGAGGCATAAAAACATGGAATAGAAAGACAAGGGTGGGAGGAGCTGGGGGCTGGCTGAAAGAAGGTGAAGGAATTAGCCAAAGACCATAAGAGTATATACATGGCCCATGGGCGTGAACAACAGTGTGGGGATTGCTTGAGGGAATGGAGGGGGCAAAGGGGATAAATTGGGACTACTCTAATAGCATAAACAATAAAATATCATTTAAATAATAAAAAAGAATGTAGCAGAAAAACTTGTGTTTGTTCATCTTAATTGTAAGTTCTATTAGCCATACTAGGTTGGTTTTAAGCATCAACTTTGTGATAAACTCATTGATTTCATTTAATAAATTTGAACAAGTTCACATATTAAAAAAAACTTCTTAAAAACTTTCAGATATCTCTTCCTTCATCCACTGCTCTTGGTATATTCTTTTTCCTGAATTATGAGAGTGACATAATAGCTCATTTTATTGGCCCAAGTTTTTACCTGTTTCAAACCCGGCTCCATACTTCTACTGGAGTGTACTCTTAAAATGAAAAGGTGATGATCCTGGTTTTCTGCTATAAACTTTCAGAGGCTCCATCGTTATCCTGTAAACTCTGTGTTTTGGCCCCTAATATATCTTGTCTCCACAATTTACATATTCCTTTCATGTCTAAAAATGTACTCAATACCACAAAGAACCATTTCTGTGCCACATCCACACATGCCAACTGTATTGAAACTAATGGCTTACCTATCTCCCTCTGTTGAAGGACAGTGTCCCCATTTCCTTGATGAACAACAATTGTTTATGTACTAGATTGGATCATATCTTGGAAAGTTGCTAATTACCAGTAGACATTCTTTTTTTTTTTTTAAGATTTTATTTAGAAAGATGGGAAGAGAGGGAGAAAGACAGGGAGAGAAACATCAATGTGTTGTTGTTTCTCCTGTGCCCCGTACTGGGGACCTGGCCTGCAACCCAGGCACGTGCACTGACTGAAAATCAAACCAGCTACCCTTTGGTTCTCAGGCCCAGCACTCAATCCACTGAGCCACACCAGCCAGGGCACCAGTAGACATTCTTGATACTTAAACAACAGAGAAGCCTCCGATGGAAAGTCAAAATATAATGGTGAAAAATGGATTAGTGGCAACAAAATTAGCTCATGCTATTTAGGTGGTAGACTTAATTAGGAAGTAAGATTCAATAACAGTTTGTGAACTGTGTACTATAAAGATACAATGAGACCATGAATGGGAATAGAAAATTGAAAAAGAGTGTGTAGAAATCCATTCCTGAGAGAGAAATTCTTGTCATCCTTCATCCAGTTCTTTTATATAATACTACACAAGATCTCATCCCAGTGGTGGGCAGACAGAAAAATAAGCAGTAAGAGAAGAAGTGAGGAGGACTGTGTGCCTGAGACACCTGAGGTCACTCCATCTGGACAAAAATCACACTTTCAAAGGCAAAAATATTCAACAAAATCCTCTAAATGATGCTCAGCGATCAAGAAGCACATTAGGCAAAAGCAGTAAAAATGTTTTTGGGAGTTTGGTATATTAGATGAAACCCCGCCTGATACTTAATCCGTTTGTATGACCATTGATTCTGAGTTTTGTTAAGAGACGGAAGTGCTGACAGCACCAGCTGTTCCTTGGCCAAAGATACTGTGGGGTCCCCAGCCCTGTGGTAAATGACCAACATCCCTGGATGGATTCTGTCACCTGCAGCCTGCCATGTCAGCACAGTTGGCCATTTACGAACCAGTGGGGGTTTGTTAAAAGTTTGTTTATCTTTCAATAGAACCACCTGCCTGGAGTTAAATTGTCTGGGCTATAAATGGAAAAATAGTGTACAGGATAGTTTTACCATTAAAGAGGACAAGAGCATTAGAGAGAGGGGAGGGAAAAAAAGCAAATTCCTGTTTTTCTGCTTTATAGGGATCTAGGTAGGGTCTTGGGAATTTTTATCCAGTTAGCTTTACAACTGGAAAAGAAAATAGTGTTAACAGTACCAGCAGGTTTAAACATCTAAAATCTGCTGTGTGTCATTTTATAATCTCTTGAGGACAGTGAAAGAACCCATGGTGGAATATTAGCCTTGTCAGCCCTAATGACAGACTGATAATACATAAAGCAAACCACGGCAGTAACCTCCTGAGGGTACTAGCAGGTGGAACATACTCAGTTCTGCAAAAGCCAGCTGGATACAGTTCAAAGCATTCATAAAGTCTTTACAACAATGCATAGTATTATAGGTAAGCCCCAAAGTGTCTGAGTGCACATTTCTGTAACAATGACAAAACTTTTAGGCTATTTGTTCATAAAATATATGGTAGACAATCCTCACAATTTTATGATATAATTGATGAGAGAGACTGGGAGTTTTAAAATGTAACTCAAATTTATGCTACCAATGATATTTATCTAAATTACGGGCCCAAATGATGAACATTTTCTTTCTGCTACACTACATAAAGATAAATCTGTACAGATTTATTTTTATTTTAATATATTTAATTTCTAATTTTAAATTTTAATTTTTTTAGATTTTGAAATTATAGTATTAGTCTCCTTAAATATTGTTTTGAAATTTTATTGTGCTAAAATACACAACATAAAATTTACACCTTAACTATTTTTAAAATATTTTATTTATTTATTTTCAGAGAGAGGAGAAGGGAGGGAGAAAGAGCAATGTATGGTTGTCTCTCACATGGCCCGCACTGGGGACCCGGCCCGCAGCCCAGGCATGTGCCCCAACTGGGAATCGAACCGCGACCCTCTGGTTCCCAGCCCACACTCAATCCACTGAGCTACACCAGCCAGGCAACACCTTAACTATTTTTAAGGAGAATTTACAGTCAACTATTTTTTTCTATCAATTTAAATTTTTCTTTTTACACTGTTATTTATTCCGATCAAATTTGAACATTGACAAATTATGATGCTCTGAGTGGTACTGACTTCACATTGACTTTGTGTGTGTGTCAGGGGAGGAGATGTTTAAGTTTTCTCTTTGCTCGGGTAAATATTGAGGAGTGGCATTTTGTAAGTATATTGTAAGTATCATATGGTAAGCATATATTTAGCTTTATAAGGAATCCCCATACTGTTTTCTTTTTTCCATTTTTCAATTAAAGTTGGAATACAACATTAAGTTAGTTTCAGGTGAACGACACAGTGATTAGACACTTATATCATTTACAAAGTGACCACCCTGATAAGTCTAGTGCCCACCTGACACCATACAGAGTTATTACAGCATGGCTAACTGCAGCCCTATGCTGCACTCTACACCCCCATGACTGTTCTGTAACTGCCAATTTGTATTCTTAATCCTTTTACCTATTTCACCCATACCCTCAAACCCCTCCTACCTGGCAACAGTCAAAATGTTCTCTGTGTCTGTGAGTATGGCCAAGTTGTTTTCTAAGGTTGCTGGACCATTTGCATTCCCACCAGTAGTGTGTAAGAATTCCACTTGCTCCATATCTTTGTCAGCATTTAGTAAAGTCAGCCTATCAGTGCTGATAATAGCCATTCTGATCTATTTATAATAGTATCTCATTGTAGTTTTAATGTGCATTTCCCAAATGACTAATGACTTTGAGCATCTGTTTTATGTGCTCATTTGCCATCTGTACATCTCTTGTGGTTAAGTATCTGTTCAAATATTTTTCCCACTTTTTTAAATTGAGAGTTTTGTTTGTGTGGTATTTTCCTGTTGAGTTTTGAGAGTTGTTTATGTATTCTGGATAGAAGTTCTTTGTCAGAAGCTGTTTTCACTGTTTTGATTATTTTTCCTTTCTATATAAATTTTGGAATAATCTGGTGATAATCACAAAAATCCTAACAGGATTTAGACTGGGATTGGGTTAAACCTAATGTTTAATTTGGTAAGAATTGACATTTTAACAATATCAATACTTCTATTTTTTAACAAGTTACCCTTCTCTCATTATCTAGATTTTTGATATCTTTAACTGATTTTTATAATTATTGCATAAGACTCTGCATTTAGTTTTTTAGATTTATACCTAATTATTGCTTTGTTTTGATGCTATTATAAATGTTACTTACTAGTATGTTAAACTAGTCTATTGAAATACTTTGATTTTTGTCTATTGACTTTGTATCTTGTGGCTTTTCTAAAATCACTTATTAGTTCTCAGAGTACTTTTTTTTTATATTCTTCTAGGTATATTTTTAACATATCTTATCACACTGTCTTGGACTGCCAGTATGATTTTGAATAGGAGTGTTAAGAGGATATTTTTGTCTTATTCCTGATCTTAGAGAAAATTATTCAGTATTTCCCCTTGTTAACTACTGATATTTTTTAAAAACAGATCCCCTTTATTGGGTGAAGAAAATTCCCTTTTATTTCTGATCTATTGAAAGGTTTTAGAAGTTACTAAGATGATTATGCTTTTTGTCTCTTAAGTCTGTTATTATGGTAAATCCTATTGATTGAATTTTGAACGCTGAAACAGCCTTCCACTTACAATGGGGCCTTTTAACTTATGAAATTTATTTTTTATCTCCCCTAATTTTCTCAATTTTAAAAATCATATATATTTAGGGTTTATAAAAGGTAGCTCACCACCAATTAATTAAATTTGGACAACCTCAAAAATATCTAGCCTATCTGAGTTTAACTTGCTTGCATTTGTTCACACAGTGCTTGTTATTCATTTATTTACCAATTAATCATTTTGATGTGCTTTTTTGGTCATATGATAGGTTTTGGAAATGATAGAACTGACCCAATTGATAAAGATGCAACTTTAACCTTAATGAAACTTGCCCATGCTTGAGGTATGACCAAGTGCAGAGTAAAGACATTTAAATCAGACTGTAGAGTTAGTGAAGGCTTTTCAGAAGAGATGCCTTGAGCTGAAGTTTGAAGGTAAGGTCTCTATGTCTGTATTCTAGTATGCATTTTACCATTTTCTCCTCTTAATTTTTATTGTCTACCCAATGTAAGGCCCTAGTAAATATGAAGTGGGCTTTGTGACTCACCAGCCTCACTACAATAGATTAGATCAGAGGTACACACTGTCATCAGTGCAGTTAATTAGTTGACTGGATTGAAGTCCTTAGTCTTTCCCCAGTAATTTTAAAGAGGAAGGATGCAGGACAGCCCAGTTTTGATGCCGGATTCTAAGGCAGAGAGGTTACCCTAGAGACAACAAGTTAGGGGCTATCTTTAGCTACATGGAAGTTAGAGAGTAAGCAAGGAAAGTCAGTCTTCAATGAGAGAAAAAAGAGAAAATGTAGGGCCCTAAGGGCAGGGGATAGAGAAACCGGGTACTTAGAACCCGGTGGTTTTCATGTTCCTGTAAGGTCCAGTTGAACTTCATTTCCTTAAACTTCTGCATGACTTTATGTAAATTCAACTTTTCATTAAAGGTAGTTAGGAAAGAGTTGTGGTTCTTGAAATCAGAAGAGCCATGATTATATTAGAGGTTTAGTAGGATAGAGTGAACCAAACCAAAGACCCCTGAGACAGTGTGAGACCGATTGTGGCATTAGGGCAGAAGGGAGCTGGTGAGGACCCAGTGAGTGACGGGGCTGGGGGTGAACCAAGGCTCTGACTTCCTTACCTTCTAAATCCCGAATAACAATGACTTAACCTTTCACAATGCTTTCTTACTCATGACTGAAAGCAAGCAATCCTCATTTAATTTCCTTTTTAAATATTTTCCTGTTCCTTCTTGTCTCCTTTAGTCTTTAGATCAGAGGTCAGAAAGCCTTCTGCAAAGAACCAGATAGTAAATATTTTAAGCCTGATGGGCCATGTGTTGCCGGTTGCTTAACTCTGCCTCGTGGTGCAAAAGCATCCATTGCAATGCATAAAAAAGCGTGGCAGTGTACCAATAAAACTATTTATTGACACTAAAATTTAAATCTCATATTTTTACATGTGAAGAAATAATATTCTTTTGATTTTTTCCAACCACTTGAAAATTCTTAGCCCATGTGTTCTACAGAAACGGGAGGGCCATAGGTTACCCACACTGTTCTAGTGGCTCAACAGCACTCGGTTTTCACGTCCTCAGAAAGTCTTTTTCCTCCCTGCCTGGGCCTCTATCTTTGTTCTCCTGATGAGTTTTTCTGCCTCATGGATGATTTTCAAAGCCAGAAATCTTAGATTAATAATCAATGTGTTAACCTCCTTTGTCCTCATATCCTGTTCCTTGCCTTCTCCTGCCATATTTTCTTAGACTATATGCCAGATTATTTTAGTTCTTTATAACTTATTCTGGCCTTCTGATGCCAGTTTTTTAACAATCTCATCCAATCTGAATTCTCCTTCTCTAAGAGACTTGTTACCCATTGCTAAATCTTTCTTTCCTAGGAAGCCACATGTCCAAAACTTTTTTGCTCTCTTCTTCACCAGACTTTTGGCCTCTATATTTCAATTTAGTTTTATATACAAAATGCATTTTAAAAGAACAACATACAATATTGGCAATGTCACTAAGAGTTATCTCAGAGTAGCAGAGAATATAGGAAATTCAAAAATACAATCACACTACACCTGTTGGGTTTGGTTAGTTCACTAAAACTTTTTGATGAGAAGAATCCAGTGAGAATAAATATTATTAACAGCTTCATGAAAACTATATAATAAATGAAACTTTTATTCCATAACAACAAATGCACCATGTCTATTATGATCTACTTAACCAATAATCATTTGGGGCATTTTGGATAATGGTGTTTTTTCACCTTTACTAATAATGGGTGTTAAAAACCCTAGGGACTGCATTTTTGTGCACATTCCTGGTTATTTAACTATTTAATTAGAATATGTTTCAAGAGCTGGAGTTACTACATTAAACCTTTGTAAGGTTAAGTTTCACAAAAGTGAACCCTTTGGGAGTAACCAAGGAATCTAGCCAGAGTCTGATACATAGTAGAAGCTCAATAAATATGGTCAAACTGAGCTGAACTGCTCGGATTTTGTTTTCCTACATGCACACACGCACAAAGAAGCTTGTAGAGTACATAATGAATATTCTTTGTGGTATTTGTTAAATGTTAGCTTTAAGATGTTATTCATGCATTGTCTTCTCTGCTATCCCCCAAATCTTCCTTGAGGCCTTCAGGCTAATTCAGTTGACCCTCCTCTGTTCCTGTGATGCCTTGTTTGCATTTCTATCCTGGCGTATATCATTTTGAATATTTCGTATAATTATGTAGTATGTGATGTTACTTCCTCTAAATTATTAATCTAGCAAAGATTCTAAACTTAGAAAGTTGTCATAAATATTTTTTAATGAACAGATATATGGGCAATGTGCCTGATTTAGAGTCAACCTCGGACTCAGGCAGATAAGTGATTTATCAATGATTTTCAGATTTGAAACCTATTTAAGAAACAACCTGAGATATTTATAGACTTTAATAAACAGTTGAAGCATAAATAACCTGTTAGGGATGTTTTCTAATCTTCCTTTAAAAATAAGAGTGATCAATTCCTTTCTTGTATAATGTGTAAGGTTCATGTCCTCCAGACTAAGTAAGACCCAGGTCTGACAGCACCTGTCTCTATGTAAAAATGACGGTATGAAATAGCTGCAAGAGGGCCTGTTCTGGAGTTTGCTGGACTTAAAGTTATCCCCAGTATGTGCTCTGATATATTTAGAGACATATATCAGAAGAATGGAAATGCATTTAGAAATGTTCATGTTCCTTCTCAATGTATAAAAATATGTTAGTTACCATAGCAACAACAAATATAGATTCACTTATTCTTTTTATTATAAGAAAAATAAGCAAAAGCTGAGATACTTTACAATAAACTTTTCCATCGATGTCTAGAAGAATATTTTTGCAATCATCTAAGATATTTGAAAGATATGATTAAGTGGGAATAGAAGATTCTTTCTTAATAAAAAGTCATTGAACTATTCACAAAAAAACCATCAAGTGACATGTATTTCCAAATAATATGAAACCATCTAGTGTAGGATGAATAATATTTTGTTTTTGCTATTTGGATCTGAAAGGAAGTCAGATTTATTTTAAGGGAACAATATCTGAGACTTAGAAATATGCATTTTACCTTTTGCATGCTAAATTCTCTCCTTTTTTATATATAACTTCCAGTCATAAATGAGCACATTTGACATTTTTAAGCAAATAAGAAATCAAGGACCAAAAATCACCTCATGGCAAAAAATGTCGACCATTGAAAAAAACCAAGAAAGAAATCCTCAAGAAATCATAACAATTATGGCTGTTGAAATGATAAGCATATCCTTGGTTTATGGAGAATTTAAGGTAGTTCTTTAAATATTGGATCGAAACATGCAGATCATAAATACAGAGAGTCACGAAGCATTACTGTGATAAAAAAAAAAGTCCCAAAATTGTATTCTATGCTTTTCTCTTGGGCTTTAGACTTAGAACTTCGCCTGAAAATGCAAGTCTATTTCGATGTTTCACACACTCTGCAGCTGAAGTTATGCTCTCCAACCATCCAAGGATATTTTGCCTGGCTATGCCTGTAAATGACAGTACCACCCACCGAGAGGAGCCGGTACTATCGGACCATTTTATACACTCTTTTTCAGGACTCCCTTCTCACTTCTTCAAAATCATCCAACAAACTTCTAACTAATGATGATGTTGCCTCCTAATTAGTTCCTGAATCTGTTCATTGTTCCATTTTCTAACTATACCTTTCCTAGATAAAACCCTCATTTTCTATCTGGGAACTATGATCGTTTCCCCACTGCTGTCTGTCTGTCTGTCTGTCTGTCTGTCTGTCTGTCTGTCTCCCTCATCTCTATCTCTTCTTCCCTCCCCCTTCCCCACCTCTCCTGCTCTCCCTCCCTCTGGTCTGTCTCCTCACTCTCATCCTCTTCAGAGTGATGGCAGAGCAGCACTGACTTTAACACCAAATTCCATTCTCTCATTTCTGCACCCAAGCCTCTTCAACAGCCCTACTGACTAAAGATAAACTCCTGCACAAGACATTTACCTGGCCGCTGCATTCTCCTGCAACTTCACTGTCCTTCATTCTCCAAAGATGCTACTGTCCTCTAGGGATTTTATGCTGCTTGGCATTCACTGAACATGTAGGTTCTTCACATCTCTGTACCTTCCTGTTTGCAATTCTTCTTTCCTGGAATTTTCCTTCCCACTTTGTCTGACGAATTCCTACTCACCCATCAAATATGCAGGCAATGTGTCTTCTAAGAGGCCTCCCTGGGACCCCAGGCTGGCTCCCTTTCTCTCTGTTTCTGCAGAGAGATTGCTACTAACCCTTAAAAAAAAGCACTCATCAGCGTGCAGAATCTAACCTTTGTCTCTATGCTATGGAACCATCCTTAGGGCAGGAACAGGTCTTTCCCATTTTTGAATCTTCAGTACCTTGCATCAAACTTCCCGGAGGAGAGAAGCCCAAGCTCTTAACGTGTTTAAATGTCAGGTAGTGTACTTTAAGGTCATTAATATGATATTATTACTTTTGGTATAACTGTCTGCCAACTCTTTTTAAATGAAGAGGATATGTTTTTCCAAAGTTCTGACTAGACAACCCATTCTGAATCAACCTTGAGAACAAATGAGACCCTAGAACACAAAGCAGTGCAAAATCTGGAAAGGGAGGGAGAATGTCATCAGAAGCCGTCTACCTGCCCCTTGAGTGACAGATGAGAGCAGTTCTGGGATGTTTTTCTGTGTGTACCCGCATTCCTGGGTGGAAGAATCACATGCTGGGTGGGGACCCTGAGCCCCAGAACCACATGGCATTAATTTAAAAAGGATATTTTCAGTATTAGGGAAAGAGGCAAAGAATAGCCTCTAGGGTCTGTTATCTCCTGTGCTGAACTTGCTGCTTGCTAGCCTGTTCTCTGCTCAGGGAAGCAAATTCCATCACTCCATTGTTCCACCGGGCACCATTTAGTGTTGGAGCAGACCTGGCCAGATGTGTCAGTTACACTCTGCTCCAGGAGCAGGAAGGCACTAACTTGAATTTTAATGATACAGATGAATAAGGATGCCCCATCAAGTACCTCACTTAACACTAGGAAATCACTTAGGCACTAGGGATGCCTCTAGTCATTAACTAGTACGGATACCCGTACGGGTACTTGTGGAATGAAACATTCAGTATCTCTTCAGACAATGGCATTCCAAATGACACACATTTTATTTAATCTTTGAGAAAAAAGGGGAAACCAGATCCTGAATGTGAGGAGGAGTTAAAGTTTTCTATTTCAGCTTTCCATAAGATTGCTTAAGAAATATGTATTGCTGTGCTTGTGGGACAGGATTGCATGCTTGGCTGTTTAATGGGACGACCGTTTGCACTTGGCAAAGCAACTTCAAAAAAGGCATTTGAGAGAGTTGGTTGTCTCTCTGATGGTCCTGCAAATATTGAGTATGACGTTTCTATTAAAAATGATCAAATACATTCAGTAAATCTCAAAAAACTCAGACTGCAGAAAGAGAACATAGGATGTCTTCTTGTCTGCTTCAATTGTCTTGGAGTTACTATCAAAGGCCAGCATCCCAATGGCTACAAGATGTGCTCTCATTCTATAGACTCCAACTGGTGATTATAGAAATGTAATACTCATTATAGCAAAGACATTTTCCTGTCTGGAAATGAATGTATACATATTTATTCTCCCATTATCAGAAAATTGCTAATTTTTAGAGATAGTAATATGAGTTATTCTTGGTAGTCACAGAAATAAAAATAATTTACATTTGCATAGCATTTTATGTTTCTGAAAGTACTTTGGCACTTTCTAATTTGAACCCTACCAATAGTCTGTGAAACGGAGCAGCAACTATTACTTCCTATTATTCTACAGAATGGGAAACTGAAGAGGGATTAAGTGGGAAAATGACTATCTAGTCTGGAGAGTCATGAGCTTCTGAGTTAGGCAAATATTTGGGAAAGTGTCTTTGTAGACCATAACTACTGTGGATAATGAGACTCGACTGTGGTTGTCTGTATGGCAAATAAGTAGCTTCTGGTTAATCACATAGGATCTGGAGCAAGATTCTATGAGTTGAAATCCCAGCTCCACCATTTAGCTCCTGGGAGAGTTCGGGCTTTAGTTTCCTCTCTTACAAAAGGACCTCATTCATTAGTTTGTGGTGAGGTTTAAAGGCATTGGTGTACCCATGCATTCACATGAAAAATACTTAGAATAAGCACTTAATGATATTAGCTATCACTATTTATTATTTTACAGGGCATGGAATCTCAGGAAGCTCCGGGAAAGCACATAATCTCACACAATAAGTGTCCTAGCTGAGATAGGAACGTGGCTTTTCTGAGTCTAATACCAAACTCACAGGGGAAGCTATCCAAAAGCAGAGTGAGAAGTGTTTGGAGCCTGCATGTACAGCTGGTCATCACCCTAAATATAGAGTTGCAGGCTGTGCATTGAGAGGCACAATGCGAAGAGGTCAATCAGCAAGAGACAGGAAAAGGGGTGCCTTTGAGTGACTGCAGCCATTTCAGGTGTCAGATCTCAGACCCCTTGGTTTGGCAACTTTTTATAGACAGCCTGTGGAAACATAATGGTAGACAGGGTGACCGCAGTTCAGCGTTTCAGACATATCATCTTTTCTCTACAGTGCTGCGGGGGTTCCGCTACAAATTGAAAGATTCAGCTACATGAAAAAGAGCTGACACATTGGCCAGGAAGTCTTTTCTTCTGCAGAAAGCTCTGATCTTTGAGTTAGCAAATCTGGAAGGGGCAGATTTGACGAGAATAATTTCAAATTTTGCACTTACAGAGACTGCAAGCATAACAAGGGATTTAAGACCACATCCGGGATTGATGAAATAATTGAAAAAAATCCAAATGTAAAACTGAGACAAAGATGCCAAGAATTGGACATAGACCCCTCCCTGTGATTCTCAGTTCTAACAGTAGGGTAACATTGTGCTTAGAGTCAGGAGTGGGCTCCTTGGAATTGGGGGGCACTCGGAAGACACCCCTCTTAATCCCCACTCCATGCACTCTGGTGAAACAAACTCTGTTCACAACTTGCCTTCCTACCCCAGTGAACAGAAATGCTTCTTTGCTTTTAGAAGCAGCCTCTTAAAAATATTCATCCAGCTTTGTAAAGGGGAAGGAGCTCAAGAGCAGAATGCTTGCTTTCTGTTATTGTAAGATCTGTGGCCTTGAGGAAACAGATTTCCCTAAAGATGGGAGAGGAAAGAGAGATCATTTTTAAGAAAGGAGATGGTAAGGTGGAGGAAGATTATGAGTCAGTGTTTTATGCACACCAGATAAAAGGAATAATTAATCAAAGTTTTAGAAAGTAAGCATGTTAAGGAGAAGAGAGAACTGTTACTGTGAGATGGACATTATACCCGGATGTTGAAAACTTCCCTGCTCAGTTATTGCCTTAACAGCCCTAGGAGGGAGCTATAGTTCTTCTCATTCTCCTAGAAGGGACACAAATGCAGTGGATTTTTAAAACGTACTGCAGGTCATATAGGTAGAGAATAAAATCAAACACATATCTGTGTGATGGCAAAGCTCAAGTTCTTTGCAACAAAAAACAGTAATAAAATCTAATATTTAGGAAGATATTTCTAGGTGATAGACCATTCAACAGAGTTTACATGAATCCACTAATTTAATTTCCACAGCAATCTTATAAATTTGTGAGTACAATTGTACCCATTCCAGAGATGCAGAATCTGAGGCTTAGAGAAATGAAGTAACTTGCCTAAGATCTCGTAGCTAATAATTGAGTGTGCAGAGTTCTGATAAAACACAGATCAGAGGGAAGCGTGCGAGGGCTAAAGAGAGATTCTTACTAACACTTAAATCAGTATTTTACCAAAGCTTTAGTGTGTGTGGGTGGAGGGGTATGAAGTGAGGGGTGGGGGTGACCTGAGCTATAGAGAAGGGGCACTTTGCTGATGCTAGAGGAGACAGTGAAGAACGAGCTAGCCTGGAGCAGAAGGACTGGGACTAGAGTCTTAAATAAAATAAAGCAAGAAAAACCAGGATAGAATAATGGAGGTGAAGATGGAGAAAGTAGAGAGGTGAGGAGGAGGGAAAAAGTCATCTTAGCGCATTGAGTGACTCTGTTCAGCAGGACTAAGTAAGGCACTTGTCCTCAGCTGGAGAATAGGTGGGAGCTGAACAGGCAAGGATGAAGTGCCAGAGAAGTTGTCTCACTGTGCAGCCCAAAATAGTGGACCCGAGGCTCACTCAGAAAAGAAGTCAATTTCTTGAGGAATAAAGGTCTGGAAGAAGAGAGGTCAAGCTAGACGGGAGGCTAATAGTAGAAGTCATGGCCTCAAAGACTGGACATAGGGACTTTGAATTCAAGTACAGGGGAACCTGGAAGGGCTTATCTATTGAATTAAATTCATACTCAGCCAAGGAACAGCATGAGGTGGGACAAGTGATCCCCTCTAGTGTTTTTCCTCCAATGGGTGCCCAGCCTGGTCATGTGCTGGACCAAAGAGGCTGGTTTCCTCAACCTTCTTTTTCTTCCCTTCTTCCTTGGAGGAGGAGGAGGAAAGCTCGAATCCAATGTCTGAATGCCAGCAGCAAAGATAGCCTCTCTTTTCCCCCTGAGTAGTAGCAGCCAAAATTCAATTCTTGCTGTTCCCTCAAAGTAATAATGCCTCTTATTTTACCCAGAATTCCTCTGTTTACAACTGTCAAAACAAGAAACAGAATAGTCTCTGTGGTCAATTTATCCCTTTATGCATTTACATACTGCAGTACACTTCTATAACTAAGCAAGTTTGTTTCCTCTCCTGCTCTCTAAATCCAGAAAAACATCCAGAACCTCAACCTTCTCTGTCTCTCTGCTCCAGGGTATAGGTTTATCCCCTTTTGACAGAGCCATGCAACTTCAAGCAGGATTTATTTTAAGAGAAAATTGCCCACTGTTTAAAGTAAATAAAGTTGAGAGCCGGGCTGAGAGACTTACTTCATTTCCACTTCCTAGTGTAGCAACTGAAGAGTGAGCTTCCTTCAGCTTCAATTGCTCTTCTCAGAAAATTTTTATTTAGCTTAATAGAAAAAAGCAGAGTTTCTAGACCAAAGAGGAAGAAAATAAGACAAGGCAAGGCAAGTAAGTAAAAGACATTTCAGCTCTGAACTTTTTAAAAAAGAAATCTCTCTCCCCTCCTTCTCTCTCTCTCCCTCCTCCTTTTCTCTTTTTCCTCCTCTCCCATATTTATTTTATTTGTATTTTTAGCAACAATCAATTGTATATAATATTAAGCATCACTATAATAGACAAAGGCATGATCTACAAATGACAAGAGAAAGGAGAGGGATGGAACAAAACGAGTGGGAATATGTATTCAAAGTCATTGTTGTAAATGATATATCTTATAAAAAATGTCCACAGGGAACCTGGTATATAAATAGAACCACAATGTAAAATAAGGACTGTGCTTCATTTTCTGTATAAGCTGCTCTTTCTGTGCCAATGAGGAACAATGCTAACAAAAGAACGTACTAAGCAATGCCCCTTAGATATCTGTCCTTCACGTGGCATACACTGTATGTTAGATAAAGAGAAATGGAGTGAGTGCTCACTGTGCCCACCCACATGCTCGATATTTTTTTAAGAATTAAAGGACACCATCCTACATGGAGCTGTCAGACATCAGTCAATGTGGGTTGAAATAAACCGTAGTGAGTGACGCCCAAGTGGGTCTAATCGGAAGGGAAAATGAAGATACCGCACTTACAGGAAATTTAAATAATGACATATAAGTCATTTATTTACCAGGCTGTAATTCAAATAATCAACAGGAAAGGAAAAACAAAAGAATAAAAGGTTGTGCATTGTATTTCACACAGTATAGGTATCTCAACCTAATGAGTCTCCTGGATCCTAGTTTGCTTCTGAATATCACCAGGGGTGATTATAGCCTGCAAAAGTAGACCAGGAAAAGGCATGCCTTCCTATGTCTTGAGCTGTAATTAAAGCCACAAGCCATCAGATAGTGAAGAGGCCAGCTGCAGCCCTTCAAACCTTTAGTACTCTGGCATTAAGAATAGATTACAGCACAAAATATGTACCAAAAATAATTCCAATAAAAATTTGCACATTTGATTATTTGATTTTTTCTTCTAGATATGAATAAATGACCCAAGCTAAATGCCAGTTTCTTGCGAAGAATTTCATTTAAGCTTCACTGAATTGAAAAGGCTCAACCAGACTCAACATTTCTAACTTCCTAGCAAGTAGCAGAAAATCTACCTGACAGTTGCTATGGAAACTCGAACAGGAAGAGTGAACCACCAGCCTATAAATCCACAGAGAAACCTTTCTTAATTGGAAGGCCTTTAACCCACACATTTTTCTCATAGCTGCAGAGCTTATTTCTAAAGAGATTATTAAATTCCTCAATTGACTTATGAAGGATGCTTCCCACTATATTACTGTGCTTTGGGTTGCTCGTTCTTTATATCTGTTTCCAAAATTACAAAGCAGACCGGGGATAATAAAAGTTAACACAGATGTTTCAATGAAAAATCCATATGATGTTCTGAAAATAACTTTGGCGGCAATGCTGAACAAAAAGGATTCCAATACATGAACCAAAATTGTGTAGATGTGATTATTTCAAAGCTATTTCTAAATCACCAAACTTCTTCACCTACCCCTGAATTCAGCACATTAACATGAGTAGGAAACCCCTACAACACCTCCAAATGTTTAAGAACAGGGACCAAATAGGAGAAATAAATAAATGAGCCAGTGGAATGTGCTACTTTTATGCTCACTCTTGATTTTTAAAAATGCTCCTTACAAATGAAAGTAAATACTAACTAGTATGTGAGTAATTCTAAACAAGAAGCAAATAAGCATAACTCAATGTCTCCATGACTCTCAATTGAATTGGGGTGGGTGTGGTTGTGTAATTCATTAGCTGATTGAATTTTGTTTTATAATCTACATGAAGAGTAGGAGTTATGACAGAGAATGAGGAATACATAAACCTACACATACCCACAGAAAACCCTCTCTCCTTCCTTCCTGCCGTTATAAAGAAATGCCCCTCAACCCAGCCCAGGCCACTTGGATTAAGTTCCCAGCCTCGTCAGCTCCTCTAGGCACTAAGGGGTATCGTGCATACACATCAACAAAGCCGCCAAGCCCATGTTCCACTTTTGTATTGCTATCTCTGTCTTCTCAGTGTGATATTTGAGTGAATTTTATTCTCCTCATATCTCTACTTCTTTGCTTTCTGTTCTCTTCAGCTCCCTGCAACATGGTGCCCACTCCCTGTCAAGATACTCAGTCTTGCCCTGGCTGGTGTGGCTCAATGGACTGAGTGCTGGCCTGCAAACCAAAAGGTCACCAGTTCGATTCCCAGTCAGGGCACATGCCTGGGTTGTGGGCCAGATCCCCAGGTGGGAGCATGTGAGAGGCAACCAGTCACTGTATCTCTCACACATTGATGTTTCTCTCCCTCTCTTTCTCTCTCCCTTCCCCTCTCTCTAAAAATAAATAAATAAAATCTTAAAAACAAAAAGACATGCAGTCTTCATAGTCATTGGCTTCTCCTCCAGCATGGTGACCACTCCCATCTTCATGTAAAAGTTTCCTTTGTTTCCATTATATAGTACTTTCCTTATACAGTTTTACTTGTTCATTCTCTGCTTACTTTGCAATATTTCTCAAAGTCTTTCATAAACTCTCTTCTTTTTCCATTTTCTCCTTCAACCCTCATGGCTATAGCACACTAACGACTCACACATATTTATTTCAATCGTGTTGTAAAAAGGAAGAAAAAATATCTACTTCATCCGGCTGCTAAGAGCACTGGAGACAACACTGAAAACTTGTCTGACACATTATCAGCACTCTGTGGAAATGTTAGCTATTATTAGTTTGTATTTGAGATACCTTAAAGAGAGCATGTGCAAAGCAGAACCCATGTTTTTCTCCTCATAGTGCTTTTTTCCATCAGTTGTTTCTCAGTAACCCCCCTACTTGTCCATTAAAACTCATCTTAATAACCAACTCCACTCAAAGTCCCCCTTATCCTTCCCAAGCCAGCTACCTCTTTATGGGCTATCAAAGAGTGCTATGTTATTAATGGCCATGCCCTATGCACTGTAATTGACTATTTATTTGACTCTACTCATTTTCAGAGGGCAAAACTGCATAATTTTATTTACTATTTTATCCCCAACAAATATTTATTGAGCCAAGAATGAATGAAACTGGATCCCTACATACAATACACCCTTAACTAGCAATCCTTAACTTATTCCTTCATGGCTTGCCTGTGAGGTTTTTGGCAACTTACTCAGTTTCATCCATCCAATCTCCATTTATGAAAATCTAGGTGCTGCCAATTAACCATATGGGAGTGTCCAGGACTACTGTGGTTTCACAATTATATTGGATTATATGAAATCTCCAAGTAACACAGGGGACAGAATGGGGTCACAATATGGGTGGGGATGGTGGGGATAACCTGCTGGGAGGTTAAGGATATGATACAAGCCAACATATACTCATGTACACAGGCAATATTTACCCAGCGCTTAGATCGAACTTACCTGGTGTCTATTCCAACAATTAATTGCTTATAGAACAACAGTCTTCTTTGAAATAATTTATTTAATTATGTGTACAAATCCTTTCTCTGGTTAATGTCCTCAAGAGACCTTCTTAGACCAGGTACTTTGAGGCTTCTCGTGCTGCTGACATTAGGGAGCTGGGTGGAGACTTAGGGTTTTTAGTCATGTGTTCATGTAGCAATTGAGGGAAGAGAAGTTGGGGGACAAGGGAGTATGCGGCTTCCTTCTATCTAATGGTTGTCACAGAAACAAAGACATCTAAGATCTACATACATACACTTATCTCACAAGCACTAAGTGTGGCCAAAACATAGTATCTGGAAGCCCTCCTGATTTACACGGATGACGGAATGGACACAGTCCCTCACTCACAGGGCTGTCACTCTGTGGCTTACATTCTCATCCTTCTGTGTTCTGTTTCACATACTTCCCGCTTACGAAACTCCGAAGGCCAGGGCGGGAGAGTTAGAACAAACAGAGTGTGCATTACTCTGATCTCCTCACCCAATACAGAAACCATCAAGATTTCCACGACCGCCCCCTTGAAGTGGGCACACGCCACCACGGAGCTCTAATCTACCAGAGGCTTGATTTTGTACCCAGCTCTGCCTCTGCTGGCTGTGTAACTTTGGGAAAACTTACTGAACCTCAGGTGCCATTTTTGTGAAGAAGGGAAGATAGTGCCCACCTTGGAGGGTTGTTGACAGAGTTATATAAGGTTATTTGGACAGAAAGGTTTAGGTCAACAAATATTCGGTAAAATGCAGATAAAGAAGGGATGAATTCAGCACCTCCAGACTACCTAAGGTCATCTCCAGTGAGCATCGCTGCCGAACCTTCCAGTGCTTTGTTCAAAGGGATCGGTGAATTAATTATCTCTTGTATTGTTTTACCACCTGGAACATCACTTAATATTTGAACATGAATAAATGTAGCTATCTCTTTAGCTCTGATCCTTTTCAAAACACATAATTTTGAAAATATATTTTGCAGAAGTAGGTTTCCAACCTGCTCTTTAAACTTTAGAAGCTGAAATTTTAACTTTGTATTGTAAAACATAAAATGCTAAAGTAACTTTAGCAATATATCTGTATTTTTCAGGGTAATTATATATTGGACAAATAGCAATTCATATAGATAGCAGAGACAAATATATGTATTTACATATTTTATATATAATCTGTTTTTCTCTAAAAAGTACTAAAAGCACATGTCTAAACAAGAGTGAATTTGGAAGTTTGGCTTACTGATTTGATTCACTTATCTGCATTCTACCTATTGAGATTATCCCATATGATATTGTGGCACACATTTTCACATCAGTTAATGAACTTAATCCCCATAATAACATTGATGTATATAGATTTTGAATATTATTCCTGTTTTTATAGATGGAAAGGCTATAACTCAGAGTAATAAAGTAATTTCCATAATTACATGAAGAATTAGGCAAATTCAAAATTCATGCCCCACTATCTGACTACTGCTTTTCTTTGATATAAACTTGTTTCATGATATAGTGACAATTTATCTTCTTGGTATTTTAGTAGTTTTATAATTTCAGTGTTCTCTATTCTTTATTACTGGGTTGGCCAAAAAGTTGGTTTACTTTTTTCTATGTGATAGCTCTAGTAGCGCTTAGTTGTCTTCAACTTTATTCAAAACAATTTTGTTACATCGTATTGTGACAGTGTCTATCAGTGTGCATTAAGAAAAAGTTTATCAAAATTGATGATTTTTTTTAAAGATTTTATTTATTTATTTATTTTTAGGCAGAGGGGAAGGGAGGGAGAAAGAGAGGGAGAGAAACAGCAATGCGTAGCTGCCTCTCACATGGCCCTCACAGGGGACCCGGCCGGCAACTCAGGCATGTGCCCCAACTGGGAACCGAACCAGGACCGCCTGGTTCCTAGCCCGCGCTCAATCCACTGAGCTACACCAGCCAGGCAAAATTGATGGTTTTTTATGCAGCTATTTTAATATTGAATATTGAAGAATAAATACTTTCAGCGTGTTAGCTTTATTATTTTAAGAAAGGTAAAAATGCAACTGAAATACAAAAAAAATATTTGTACAGTGTATGGAGAAGGTGCTGTGACTAATTGAATGTGTCAAAAGTAGTTTGCAAAGTTTTTTTGGTACTATTGACATTTTGGCCAATAATTTTTTGCTGTGTGCCTGATTATGCATTGGAAGATATTGTGTAGCACCCCTGGCCTCTATCCACTAGCAGCCAATAGTGGGAGATAGACAACATACTCAAAATATCCAAATCAATAAAGTTATTGGTGGAAATGAACAATGTGTTTTTTATTTTATGGAAAAAACTAAATGGACTTTTTGGCCAATCCAATACTTTGCCTTCTTTCCCCTCTTTTTTTCCTACCTATCTTTCTGCACATGTATTTTTCTTCTGCCTGAAGTACCTTCCTTTCTACCCAATATTTAGTAATTTATTTAATATAGCAAGACATTTGAAAGATATCATTGGTTTTTCTTTCTCTGATGAAAGGTAGGAATCCTCCTTGTAGTGCTGTAGTGTAGTGTAGTACTCTAGGGCTCCCCTTTTACCTCTTCCTGCCCAAATTTAAGCATAAATCCTAAACATAAGTGTGGAAACTTGCACACTTTGTTCCAAATTACTTTCTCAATTTGAGTTTTCTGTTTAGTTTATGCAAAGACAGATAAATAAAATCATGCAGTTGGAAAGCTCAAAATTTTAGGAATGTAAATTGTATCACAAATTTAAATTCTGGTTTATAAGCTTTAATATCTAACATTTCATAAGTAATTTCTCCTAATAATAAATATGATTTATATACACTAATACTATATATACTAATACTAGTAATATAATAATATGTAGTAATAATATAATACTAATATACAAAGGGAACAAACTAGGATGACTAAAAGCTACCCCAATATACAGGTTTGAGAAGTCACATGGCATACTTATTGGCCTTTATTAATATATCAATCCTCCTCCACCATATATCCAAACCAAAAAATAGTTCTCTCTCTTTTTAAACATCTCACAGTCATATTTTCTTTGTGGCTTACGCTTACCCCCAGAATCCACCAATTTCTAGTTTTCCAACTTATTTCTCAAGGAAGACTTAATGAAAGTGAGAGCAGATACATGAGCGACATCACCTTTACTTACTGTTAAAAATTATTAGGGAAAGCAACTTTCACCTTGGTCTCTCCCCACCCCCACTGACACCTCCTTGCCCATGAAGAAGGCAAAGGCAGGAGCAAGAATGAGAAGTGAGTAAAGCACTATGTTGTTATTTATAGAACTTAACGAATCACATTCTTACAGTACATACTCTTCTCTCACTTCATTTAGGCAACTTAGGGAGCTGTATGAACTCTTAGAGCTCTCCTTTCCCCAGTAGTTGAGGAATGGATTAAGAAACTTTATTTTTTCTTTTGAGAGAAGGACTATTTTTAAAGAGGAGGAAATGAAGTTTATGACAAAGCAACTTGCCTGCAGTCACAGATGTAATCCAAGTTAGAACAGTGATTCAAAGCCAGATATTTCCACTGTTCTACTTCTGGTCCCTTGCAAATATGATTAATTCTTTTAGTTAAAAATGAATTCATATTTTAAATATATATCGGGGTTCTGATTTTTAGTAATTTAAGAGTAGTGTGTAATGCACTGCTCCATTTTCTGATAACAAGTATATTTAAAAAGGTGTTTGAAGGCACTGGAGAGTAAAACTGGAGGGGTTCAATTCTATGTTATGTATGTATGTATGTATTTATATTATTGTTCAAGTCCAGTTGTCTTCATTTTCTTACCACCACTCCCCCCCACCTTTGATCCTAGCCTCCTTTGGCTTTGTCCATGTGTCCTTTATACATGTTCCTGACAACCCTTCCCCATTTCCCCCCCCATTGTCCCCTCCCACCTCTCTTCTGGTTACTGCCAATTTGTTCTTAATTTCAATGTCTCTGGTTATATTTTGCTTGCTTGTTAGTTTTGTTGACTAGGTTCCACTTATAGGTGAGATCATATGGTATTTGTCTTTCACCACCTAGCTTATTTCACTCAGCATAATGCTCTCCAATTCCATATAGGCTGTCACGAAGGGTAGGAGCTCCTTCTTTCTTTCTGCTGTGTAGTATTCCATTGTGTAAATGTACCATTGTTTTTTGATCCATTCATTTACTGCTGGACACCTAGGTTGCTTCCATCACTTGGCTATTGTAAATTGTGCTGCTATGAACATTGAGGTGCATAGGTTCTTCAGAATTGGTGTTTCAGGATTTTTAAGGTATAGTCCCAGCAGTGGAATTGCTGGGTCAAAAGGCAGTTCCATTTTTAGTTTTCTGAGGAAATTCCATACTGTTTTCCACAGTGGCTGCATCAGTCTGCATTCCCACCAACAGTGCACTAGAGTTCCCTTTTCTCCACAACCTCACCAGCACTTGTTGTTTGTTGATTTGTTAATGACGGCAATTCTGACTTGTGTGGTGTGGCATCTCATTGTGGTTTCAAGTTGCATCTCTCTGATGGCTAGTGATGCTGAGCATCCTTTCACATGTCTCTGGGCCCTCTGTATATCCTCCTTGGAGAAGTGTCAGTTCAGGTCCTTTGCCCATTTTTTATTTGAATTGTTTGTCTTCCTTGAGTAGAATCATATGAGTTCCTTATATATTTTGGAGGGGTTCAATTCTTGATGGAACAAAAATCACATTAATACATTGGTAATACATTAGTCCCCTTATCCACAGGAGATACATTCCAAGACACCCTTGTGGGTACCTGAAACTGCAGGTGGTACCAAATACAATATCTACTATATTTTCCTATATATACTAACCTATGATAAAGTTTAATTTATAAATTAGGCACTATAAGAGATTAACAACAATCACTAAAAATAAAATAAATACAATATACTGTAATAAAAATTATGTGAACGTGATCTCTCAAAATACCTTAATATACTGTATTCAAGCTTCTTATGATGATGTGAGATGATACAATGCCTATGTGATGAGATGAAGTGAGGGAAATGATGCAGGCATTGCGATGTAGCGTTAGGCTACCATACGAATTCCTTGGACACAAGCGCTGGGATATGACAGTTGATCTGATAACCCAGATGGCTCCTGAGTGATTAAGTGACTAAAGGGCAGAAAACGTGTACAGCATGGAGACACTGACCAAGGGATTCACAGCCAAGGTGGGAGAAAGCAGGACTGAGCAAGATTTTACCATGCTATACAGAACAGTATACAATTGGAAACTAATTAAATTTTTTATTTCTAGAATTTTCCATTTAATATTTTATACCACAGTTGATAGTGGAAAACAAACCATAGAGAGCAAAACCACAGACAAGGGGGACTACTGCATAGTTTTTCTTTTAAAGCAAATCCCTTGTCCTCCCATGCGGGGATACATAAGGTCAAGCAGGAGGACACAGCTTGATTAGTCTGATGCGCAAAAGGGTAGAGTCTCAGGCTGGAGAGTGACTGGAAATTGAGTGGTTGGGGAATCCCCAAAAGGATAGAACCACTGAAGTAGAAGCTCCCAATTTGGAATATAATCTCCCTTCAAATACTTTAAATTTTGAGTGGTGTATGTGTGAGGAGGACACCAAGTAGCTCAGGCGGATAACAGCAGTGTAAAGCTGAAAGAGCTGACTGAGGTTTCAAAAGCTGGATACCACATAGAAGACTGAATTAGGATTCAAATATTGTTAAATTAGGGGTTTGGTAAATATTTTCAGCTGTTCATTAAAACCCCAAAAGTGGTAAGAGTAATACCCAAGGACTAAGGTGTTCACTCTAAGATTAAGGAAAACACTAAGAGAAATCTACCTTAACAAAGTTTAAAAATCAAACTTCTACAGTTCTAAGTTGATTAACAGCACTTTAACTGTATACTAGAATAAAAATTTTCAGATTCCTTAGAGAGGGATAATAGACTACAGAGAGTCAACAAGGTATAATCCATATTTTTTCAAATAAGGTATATAAAGAGAAAAAGCAGTCTGTAAAAATAGACCTACAAAATAAAATACATATGTATTAGTAGGCAGGGGATATTTTTAAAACTATGATAAACACACTAAATAATCTACAGAAATGATGAATACATATATATAAACACACATACACACAAGAATATAAAGAAAGGAAGGAAGTAAATGGTATAAATGGAATTCCATGTTGTGAAATTCTTACATTAATCACTAAGTAGTATAATATTAACTTCAATATATATATACTGTATTCCCAAAAAAACTAGGTTGAAAAAATTATACAAGCTTGTTTGGATAAAAAGTCAATAGAGGAATTGTAATAAATTTCTGAAAGATATTTGCTAAACCAAAATAAAGCAAAAATAAAGACTAAACAAATGGCAGAGAAAGCAATGAAAAAATAATAAGATATTTAACACTACCATATTAATAGCATCAAATGTAAATACACTAAAATATGCCTTTTACTTGTAAGGAGGTTTCCCTCCAAATGTTTCAAAGAGTGTTCATAATAATTACCACAGGTTTGACATTCTTAGTACAACTTTACTGATAGTAAGGATCTACGTACTAAATGTATGAACAAGTGAATACTGAGAAGGCTTTCAATCTGATGTGCTGATAGAAATGCTGTAAAGAGATACCGACCACCCCTAGCATCACCGACAGAGAGACAGGCTAACCCCTACCAAGACAAAATTAGTACCAGAGTGGAGGAGACCTAGATTAACAGTAATTCATATGAAAAAAGTCTATAAGGTCAATATACTGTAATAGGAAATATTAAATAAAAAACAGGAAGTGTCAACTTAGGCCACAATAATAGAACTGGGTAAGGGACTCCAAGTCAGTTCATAAATCAGCCTTTTGGATATCACATGGAGACATCAAACGTGTAGTACTGTTTTCAGTTCTGTATTATTTGAGGGGACATGTTGCCAATGAGAACTGAGGGTAGGTAAAGAGGACAGTGCAAGGCCAGGAAATCATGTCTGTCAAGTGTAAACCTGTACAACACAGAACAGTTAAGCTGGAGAAGAAAGGCCTCAGGGAGATTAATATTTGAAGGATCATCATGAGAAAAATGCATTGGTTTTCTGTGTAGCTTCTAGTGGTTTCTGCCTTTTCTGTGTTGCCATAATATCATATAAATACAATGTGATCTGTGGGGTCACAATGTGTGACACACCATGTGGGAAGAAAGTCTATGTTCAAGTGCCAGTTAATGAGATGTGCTGCTTACTTGATCTGTCCTTTCTGGGTCCCGGAATCTTGACTGCTCTAAATAACTACCATTCCTTAATGTCAGCTTTCCCACAGCTATTAGTTGATTAATGTTGTGAAATATTCAATGCAAATATTCATATACACCCTACTTTATCTCCACCAACCGTTTGATAAATGTAATTTACAGTAATTTTGTGTGGTCCTGCTCTGTGCAGAGCTTCTTCTTCCCTCAGTTGGATTCTAGTTCAGTTTATCTTCTGTGTAGCCTTAAACTGACAATCGTATTAAATGGTTAACCACCCCCCTCCCACACTCAAGGATCATCTTCTTCCAGAGAATCTCTGTCTTCATATAATTGCTCAAACTTTGAACATGTAAAGTCTGTATTTATTTAGTTCCAGATATTATTTCTCTACTTTTCCTTTGCTTAAGTAGCAGCAGAATTCAAGCAAATGACATTTACTTTTTATGACACTCCCAATGAAAAGGGCTTCTCTCTTGCAGTGTGGCACCATAGCTAAGAATGCAAACTCAAGTGCTAGACTGCCACCATGGAAACTCTGGCCCTGCTGCACGCTGGTGTCTCAGTACCAACCTTGCTGTGCTATGTCAGTAAAAATAGTGTAATGACATACATTGCTTAGAATAGTGCCTAGCATATAATAAATATAGTTATTATTGTTATTCTGGTTATTCTGTGATACATCTGGAGTGCCATCTGGTAAAAACTTCTCCATAATGTACTAGTCATCACTCAGTGTGTCATTGAAATAATATATGGATGCAACCCCTTGGTCTCATAGCATAGATCTTTGCTTTAAAAATCATACCATGCTTGGTGAATATAAATGTTTAATTACTTCTCTTCATGTCTGTTTTCTCTACTAACTTAAGAGCTTCTTGAGGTCAGGGATGAGGTCTAACATCAACAAAATAAAACAAAAATGTGCCCTATCAAATCTTCTTAGATAAGTAGTACTTTTTAAAATTAGAGGGAGGCAGAATTTATTTAATTTAAGGAAGATATAATAATATGACTTGTACAAGAATATGTGCTTTCATTTTATCAAATAGAAAGGTCTGGAATCTATATATCGGGAGTATGTATATTATAAAGGAATTCCAACACTGAATCAGAAATTTAAAAATTATTCCCTTTCATTCCTAAGATTCTATCAGTTTCTCTTTTATTCCTTGAAAATATATTTATTGAGCATTTTTATTAACCAAGCATTATACTAAGAAGTAGGAAAACAGCTAATAATCACAAGGAACTTTCTAGAGTGAAGATAAACAAATTAACAATTAAAATAAATAGTTCAAATATTAATAGAGGTAATTACATCCTGTTCTACAGGATCGGTTCAGATGATAAGTCACCTGAAGAAGTGAGCACGGAGCTAAATAATAAGGAATGAGGGACAGCTTTGTGAAGCAGATGAGTTGGAGAAGGTCTTGCAGGCAGGGGGACTAGAAAATTCACTCCAATAAAATATTAGGTGATAGAAGTTGTGATTATAACCCCATTTCTCAAAAGGAGAACTGTGATATGAAAGAGTAAAGGGAGCATCTTGTTAGAATATTATTAATGATAGAATCAAGAATAATGTTCAAACTTTTTAAGTTCCATCTCCACAGCACACAATAATTTTAGGGCCAATTTTATATTCTAAGATTTAACACCAGTGTCTACATGAATCCTCATAATAACAAATAGTAACATATTATGATTATTGTTTTAATAAAAAACAATAATTTGAATAATCCCTCAGGCAAACAGGAACAATTTAAAGTTCTTTGTCTGACCTCCAATCACTTTTCAGAAAGTGATCGTTTTCTCAAAGCATGGGGGTTTGAATGCCCAGACATCTGACTGAATCCTTTCCTTTTTATTTCCTCTTTTGATTTAGTTCAGTTGATACTAAACATAGAACTCCACTCTAGACCTACATACAAACAAATATGCCATACATTACACTACATTTTATAGGTGATTTGAAAGTTTTCAAGATTAATTTGACTACACATAATTGTAACTCCATGAGCCACCTTTAGAACGGAACTCTCACATAAGATGTTTCTCTACTATTCTATTGTTTCAAATATTAGCTATTCTTCTTATTATAATCACCCAGCTTATTTGATACTCTTTAGATATCTATTTCTATTTTAAGTATGATTAGTACATTCAATATTAAAAGTAATAGGGGTTCCCTGTGGCTACTCTCTGCTCTCTCCCCAAAGCTTCTGTCCCCAGTCTCTCCTTAGGCGTCTCCAGCTCACTCTTCTCCAGTGTCTTCCAGAAACCCAGAGAGGAAGAGAGAAACAGAGAGATAGAGAGAAAACATCTATGTGAGAGAGAAGCACTGATCACTTGCTTTTTGTATACCCTCCCTTATCAGGGACTGAACCCACAACCTAGATAGCATCCCTGGGAAACCATTGGTGCTGTTCTCCCAGAGGCTGATTCATGCCACTCACCTGATGGATGACTGGCACTGCTTGCCTTGCAGAATCTGGGCAAAAGCAAGGAGGAGGCACACTACACGGACCTTGGGGTAACTGGTAGATTAAAGGCACCGGCCTGGTGCAGATGGACAGTGGGGGACCAAAAGCTCATGGAGGACCTGGGCTGGAGGCTGGGCAACTGTGAATATTGTGGCCCAGACCTGGTCTCCATCCTCATAAAACCATAGGAAGGGAAAAAAGTGAAGCCCAGCCTCCCTCTGCTTGCACCATCCAGGAAGACCAGCAGCACTTGTTCAGTGGGTTTAAAGTCAGCAGGAGGCTTTTTCTCCCCCCTCTCTTTTCATTTTCTTCACCCAAGTGAGACAATAAAACTTAGAGCTATGATAGATCCAAAGAGGGAGCACAAATGTAACCCCAACAACTGAGAAACTGAGACAAATTTCACTTTGCTATTTGTAGAACTTGCATTTTATTGTTTATTTGTATTACTATTATTATTTCATTATTTTTACTTCTTTTATTTTATTACTATTTTTTGTTTCTCTTCTTTCTGTTTAGTTTTCTCTATTTTATTTATCTGTTTTATTGTATTGTTTGACTGATTTCCCTTATTCTTTCATATTGAATTTTAATCTTCCTTCTTTCACTTCACTTGTGTTCCAATAATACACTACTTTTGACTGTGTACTTTCTATTCTTGTTATTCAACTCATATACTTCTTGTCATATTATTGTTTTTCCAGTATTATTGTAAATAACTGTTGTTCTATACAATTGTAAATACTACACAGCAACCCTCCCTGATCTTAGCCCATTTCACTATCTCCCTGAGGTTTATTACTGTTGCAGTTAACTCTATTATGTCACATACTACTCTCACTTTCTATCCTTTATTCTCACCATATCTCATCATCTAACTTTGCACAAGTGCTCTGCTTTCTAAATTCAGCTCACAATCCTTCTCTCTTCTAACAAGAGTCTTATTTCTCTTTCACCTTTTATAAAAAGTGGCTAGTTGGGGGAAATATCACAGTTAATGTTATACTTATCCAAAGGACCTCCTACCTCAGTCTACTTGTTGCTACTTTAATTCCCATAGAATACTCTCCTGTTGTCTTAATTCCATTTTGCCTTCCCCCTCTCACCGATCACATACAAGAGTAGGCGGGGCTGTGAACATCAGTACACTGGCTGGAGGGGAGAACCCACCAACAAAGGAGCACCAACAGATAAAAACCCAAGGACAATAAGAGAGCCCACACAAACAGAAGAAAGGGCAACCCTAGAGCATCCAGCCAAGGAGATCAAAGAGGCAACACCACTGAATCCCATAGAACTTCTACCACAGAAGTTCACCCTACAAAGACACTTAGCAAAGTGAAACATCAGGAAGTGCAGAAACAAACAAAAATAGTCACCTAAAATGGGGAGACAAAAAACACCCTGCAATGAAAAGGAATGGAAGACTCCCCACTAAAAGAGTGGAGGCAAGCTAACTATCAGATATAGAATTCAAAATAATGGTTACAAGGATACTCAAGTAACTCACAGACAACTACAAGAACTGAGTGAGAACTACAACAGTATGAAAAAGGAAATAGAAACTATAAACAAAAATCAGGAAGAAATGAACAATAACATTTTGGAAATAAAAAACTCACTAGAAGGAATTACAAGCAGGCTGGATGAAGCAGAGGACCAAATTAGTGAGCTGGAAGACAAGGTGGAAAGAAATACCCAGGTAGAGCAGCTGCACAGAAAAAGACTCACAAAATATGAAGATAGCTCAAGGGAACTCCAAGATAACATGGAATGCAACAACATTCGAATCATCGGAATACCAGAAGGAGAAAAAAAGGAACAAGGGGTAGAAACCCTAGTTGAAAAAATAATAACAGAAAACTTTCTGAAACTGGAGATGGAAAAAATTATGCAAGTTCAGGAAGCACAGAGTCTGAATCAAAATGAACCCAAAGAGGCCTACTAAAAGACACCACAATTAAAGTGCAAAATTTTAAAGACAAACAGAGGATCTTAAAAGCAGCAAGGGAGAAACAAGAAGTAACATAAAAAGGGGCTTCAATAAGACTAGCAGCTGAATTCTCAATAGAAACACTCCACTCCAGGAGAGAATGGCAAGAGATATTCCAAGTAATGAAAAATAAAGGCTTGCAACCAAGATTACTCTATCCAGCGAGGCTCTCAATTAAAATGGAAGGTGAAAAAAGGAGGCTGAAAGAACACATCTCCACCAAACCAGCACTACGAGATATGCTAAAGGAACTACTATAAGAAGAACAAAGGAAAAGAGTGAGAGAGAGGAACACAGGTACAAAGGGGGAAAATGAATCAATACCTATGAATAGTAACCTTAAATGTTAATGGATTAAATATTCCAACCAAAAGACATAGAGTAGCTGAATGGATAATAAAACGTGACTCACACATATGCTGCCTACAAGAGATCCAACTCAGAACAAAAGACCAACACAGACTGAAAGTGAAGGGTTGGAAAAAAATATTCCAAGCAAATGGACAGGAAAAAAAAAGGCTGGGATAGCAATACTCATATCAAAATAAATGCAATACTCATGACAAAATAAACTTCAAAACAAGGGCCATAAAAAGAGACCGATAAGGACACTTCATGATACTGAAGGGAAGAATCCATCAAGAAGACATAAATATTATAAATATATTTGTACCCATCATAGGAGCACCCTAATACATAAGGAAAATCTTGGAGGTCTTCAAGAAAGATACTGACATCAACACTATTATAGTAGGGCATTTTAACACCCAACTGTCAAAAATGGATAGATCTTCCAACAAAATATTAACAAAGATATTGCAGCATTGAAAAATGTCCTAGATCAAATAGACTTAACTGATATACATATAGAACATTTCATCCCAAGAAGCAAAATACACATTCTTTTCAAATGCACATGGAACATTTTCAAAGACAGACCACATGATAGGACACAAAACATCCTCAACAAATTCAAGGAAACTGAAATTATATCAAGCATTTTCTCTGACTATACGGGACTGAAACTAGAAACCAACCTCAAGGTAAAAACTCAAAAACACTCAAATTCATGAAGATTGAATAGCATGCTATTAAACAATGAATAGGTTAAGAATGGGATCAAGGAAGAAATAAAAAATTTTCTGGAAACAAATGAAAATGACCTCACAGCAACCCAATACTTATAGGACACAGTGAAGGCAGTCCTGAGAGAGAAGTTCATAGTGATACGGGCCTACCTAAAAAAGATAGAAACATTTCAAATAAATAACCTAACCCTATGTCTACAATAACTGGAGGAACAGCAAAGACAGCCCAGAGAGAGTAGAAGGACTCTCTAAAGAAAAGGAAATAACTAAGATCAGAACAGAATTAAATGACATAGAGAATAAAAGCACAATTCTAAGGATAAATTAAACCAGGAGCTGGTTCTTTGAAAAGATGAACAAAATCAACAAGCCTTTAAGCAGACTCATCAAGAAAAAAAGATGGAGGATCCAAATAAACACGATCACAAATGAAAGGAGAAATTACAACTGATGCCACAGAAATACAAACAACCATAAGAAATTACTGTGAAGAACTATATGCCAACATTTGAAAAGCTAGGTGAAATGGACAAATTTCTAGAAAAATATAATCTTCCAAAACTCAATGAAGAAGCAGAAAGCCTGAAC
>PVJI01006469.1:0-86322 GCA_004026765.1 Micronycteris hirsuta | reverse complement strand
GTATGGAGGAATATCAACAGGGGAGTGGTAGGGGGAGAGGGTGGGAATGGGGCACAGAACAAGTAGCATAAATGGGAGGTAGACAACAGACAGGGGGAGGTTAGAATAGTATAGGAAGTACAGGAGCAGAAGGACTTATGTGTAGGACCTATGGACAAAACTAAAGGGAGGGGAAAGGGGGGTAAGGGGGAGGGGGGAAAGAAGGGGGGAAGTGGGGCAGCTGTAACAGCATAATCAATAAAATATAGTTAAAAAAAGATTCATTTGTCACAAATGCAAAATATGGAAAACAATATTATGGACTTGCAGAGGCGCGTGCCCACGCAGGAGGAGAGCGGAGGAAAGCGTGCGATGGGAGGTCCGGCTTCACGCCAGTGTGTGCCTGTTTGGGGGCTGGGGCCCCAGAGCTCAAACGTGTGGGCAGCGTGTGATCTCTCCGGTCAAGGGGCAGGTGCACGGTACTTCACTGAATTCATTCTATATACAGTGTGCACATTTTAAAGGTTTCACAATTTTTTTCAAATACATTTTTTAATTTTTATGTTTCTTTCTGTAGAGATACACTGAAACATTGGATGGTAATAGCTAATGACAAAAATAGAAATGAGGCATCGGCTGTTCTAACCACTGCTGTGAGAACGTCAGTGTGTATTGTCATTCATGTTCACGTTGATGTCATCTCCTCCTTCTGTGGAACCTCACAGTGTAGCTGGAACACAGTAGGCAGGTGACCCTGCCTCTCAGGTAAGCACGACATGGAAATCCAGTTCTGCCTGTGACGATGGTGGCCTCCCCACTCCCCAGAGACCCAGCTGAGGTCCTGAGGAACAGTCCTAAGAATCACAGAAGAAGGGACGTTGGTGGGCCTCTTTAACACAGGGACAAAGAGCAAACAACAAATATCACATCCATGCGAGGACTGTCCTGGTGCCTGCTCGGCTACCCTTGTGGAGTCTTATGGTTACTTTTGTAGGAACGTTTAAGGGGGCTAAAATATTTTCATGCAGGCCTCCAAACCCATAAACTATGTTGCTATTAATTAAAACAAAATATTATTCATTAAGCCCTGGCTGGTGTGGCTCAGTCTGGCCTGCGAACCAAAGGCTTGCCACTTGGGTTCCCAGTCAGGGGCACGTGCCTGGTTGCGGGCCAGGTCCCGGGTAGGGGGCAAGCGTGAGGCAACCACACCTTGATGCTTCTCTCCCTCTCTTTCTCCCTCCCTTCCCCTCTCTCTAAAAATAAATAAATAAAATCTAAAAAAAAAAAAGCCCATGAAAATATTATTAACTAGAAAGAGAAAAATGACAGCTCGGTTAGTTTTGCTAAGCTTCCTGAAGTATTCATGGTGATGATGTTCCTTTAAAACAGTCTCGTTCTCTCAGATCTGCTGCCCTTTCCAAATCACCTGCACGTTCCCTGCCTGAAAGCAGGCACGTTCAGAAAACACGGCACCCAGGCACTCAAATGTGAGTACGGGGAAAAGGTCAGCTTAGAATCACGGCTAAGTTCAAATGTTAATTTTCTAGAAATTCGTATTAGTTGATCGAAAGCACAAAAGAACAGAAGGGAGGTTTTGATGAGGAAGTTGAACCGGGCACTTCGGTAAGTCCTCTTTCTGCTCACAGAACAGGCGAGCAGCACAGAGGGGCGGCCGCGGCGGCGCCCGTGTGCCGTGTGGCGGTGCAGGGTCCCCGCTGAGTCACGAAGGGCACTCAGTGGGGGCTTCATCTCTTAGCCTTCTTGCTTGCATCACTAAGCAGCTAAATGGCTAGCACTTTTCTGCTCTATGATATGCATACAGAAGAGTCGATCTAAGTGTTCATTTTTTAACTGTATCTATCTCAAAATTAGCTTTGCTGCAGAGTTGCTTTTTGCTAAATCCTCATATGATCTCTGTGTGCCCTTATTTGAGTAGTGCTAGAACATGGGGGAAAAGACAGAAGGAAGAGGTCTGAAGGGGTGAAAGGTGCAGGGCGGAGGGTGAGGACGTGAGAACAAGACAACTCCGTTTACAGGGCCGGAGCCCCGGCCACTTCACAGCTTTTTGGCACCGTCAGGGCAATACACTTGCTCCTGATGGAAACGAAGTGCTTGTTGGCCAGATCCATGGAGTGTTTTTGCAGTGGAAGCCGTAGTTGTGCCAGGATTGTCCTTCACAGGCCACCGCGTTGGAACCTTCGCCAAACCCAGTGGTGGGGTTCTTGCACCTAGCTCACTTCCAGGCCACAGAGTTCTCGCAGCCATCCACGCAGTGACGCTCGTCCTCCGCGGTGGTGAAACGCCACCCAGCCGGCTTCTTGGAGCGGGTAACACACACAAAACGCACGGCACGCCAGGGCTGAGCCCGGTAAGCGAGTCCTCTAGACGTGACAGCCTTGCTGCACTTCACTCAGTGCTTGGCAAATTTGGCCTCATGGCAAGTCACGCAGTAGAAGTCCTCCCTTTTAGGGAAGAAGCTTCCAGTCCTGATGACTCGCTTGCAGTTGCTGCAGGTAAAGCGGTCTCTGTGCCAGGCGGTCAGTCCCCTTGCACTGCACGCTCGGATCTCCTGCCGTAATTGGCTTGAAGCGGCCCTTGCACTTGGGGGTGTCCTCCCATGTGGTGCACTTGTTGCATGGGATCATGTAGTCTTGTACACAAAGGTCCTGCTTGCCATGGGTTGCCGGCCCTTGGCCCAGCGGAGGCAGGTGTTGGGTGGCAGTGCCCACTTCCTTAGAGCCCGCATCGATGGGCATGCGGCACCCCACACGGGAGTTGGTGCAGAGCTTGTCCAAGCATTTCAGGCAGCAGCTGGTGGCCTTTCTTCTCCACACACTTCTTGCCCTGCAGGGCTTCCCAGCAATGGTGGAAAACTTCACAGCCATGGTGCCTATCTTGTACATAGGTGGACCTCACACTGGGTGTGTGGACAGTGGTACATAATTCGGCAAGGGCTGGATATAGGTGTCAACAATGTGCACCTGGGCGTGCTGGCCACGCAGGGGTTCTGGTGGCTGCTGCCCGCACCGAGCTGTAGCGCTGTGGCAAGGGTGGTCGAGGTGGCAGCATTGGTGATGGTAACTCAAATAAATTTTGAATTAGCAATGAAATGAGAAGCAAAATGAAGAAGCAGTAAGGGGAACTACTATCTGGATTAACTTTTGATTTATGAAGAAGAATCGGTAAGAGTCTTGGTAGAAAGGAAAATGTCATTTTAAGATTTATAGGGCTGAGCATATACACATATACCCTAGACTTTAGGGGAAAGCTTTAAAAAGGGGAAAGAATAAGAAAATCACATTGATAGAGAATCAAATTTAAATTCTGAATATTCAAGTCCAAGGAGATTAAGCAACAGCCAGCCTGCCCATACACAGTCCCTGCAAGGGCACCAACATGGCAGGTCTGTCACCTGAAGTCCTGATCTACCTGGAGGCTCCAGGCAGAGCTCAGACTTACAAGGCTCTTCCCAGGAGATGAGGCTGGAGCGAATCAAAAGAAGAAAAAGGGAGATGGGAGCCTGCTGGGCGAGAGGGAAGAAAGCTGAACCCCAGAGGAAGCTGATACAGTGGGATGCTGGCGACTCAGATCTGTCCGCAGAGCAGACAGGGACAGTGAGGCCCTGGCACCTGCTTGCCGAGGCCAAGGGGCCACATGGTTTCTCACGGGCTCTAGTGGAAGCTCCAGCCAGACAGGGAGCAGGGAGCCCGGGAGGCCCTCACAGTCCGTCCGAGAGAGTTTGGGCCAGTGAGCAGCTCAATGCTTTCAAGAGGGTGACCAAGTCGGAGGGCACAGATCCCAGACCGCTGTCATCTCAATACCTGGGGGCCAGGAGGTGGTTAAGAAGCTGGTGGCTAGTAAGTGTCATTGTGTTTCAAAAAAAGGAAAAAAAGGATTTAAAAAATGGGACTTCAACCTTGCAGAACCCTTCCTCCTTCCCTCCATCTTTTCCTTTTTTTCTTCTTCCTTTTTAAAATAGACTTCATTTTTTAGAGCAGTTTTAGACTCAGAGTAGAATTGAGGGGAAATTACAGAGGTATCCCATTACCCCTCCCTCCACACAACACAGCCTCCCGCACCCTCGACAACCCCAGCCAAGGTCGGACATTTGTGACAGCTGATGAACCTGCATGGGCACCGTTATTGCCCACAGTCCGTAGCGGACGTTAGGGTTCACTCCTGGGCTTGCGCACTGTGGATTTGGACAAACGTATAATGACGTATGTTCATCATAGTATCACACAGAGCAGTTGTACTGACCCCCAATCCTCTGTGCTCTGCCTGCTCATCCCTCCTCCACTTGAACTCTCGGCAACCACTGGTATTTTTACTCCCCCTGTGCTTTTGCCTTTTCCATAGCGTCCTGTAGTTGGAGTCACGCAGTATGCAGCCTGTTTCAGATTGGCTTCTTGGTGATTGATATACATTCAAGGCTCCTCTGTGTCTTTTCTTGGTTTGACGGCTCATTTCTTTTTAGTCCTGAATAATAGTCTGTTGTCTGGATATACCACAGTTTTTTATCCTTTCACTACTGAAGGATGTCTCTGCTGCTTCCAAGTACTGGCGATTATGAATAAAACCGTTCTGAACATCCAACTGCAAGGTGCTGTGTGGGTGTAACTTTTCAGCTCCTTTGAGTAAATACCAAGAATTCCCTTTCTCCTTTCCCCTCCCCTTCCTCTGCCTTCTTTCCCCTCTTCCTTCCTCCCACTCCCTCCTTTTCTTAGCACTGCCTGTGTCTAGACAACCACAGGCACAACCGCACCCCTGTGTGCTAGTTGGGTTTCCATGTAGCGCATCCTGATTCCCTAGTGATAGATCAGCTCTCATTTTTCTTCATCTCTCCAGTGTCCAGCACGGTGCTAGTCATGAAATACTGCGTCAGAGTATGTTTGTTGAGTGACCGAACGAGCAAGTGAGTGAACGACCCTGCGGGATGGTGTTGCTCGTGAGGTTCATAAGGACATCAGCTCTGCATGGGACTGACTGCCAGCCTTCCTTTGCCCTCGGAGCCTTGCGGAGGTGACTGGGCATGGGGAACTACAGGCTGTTTCTCTTGTAAAATGTTTGCCACCCAGGCGTGAGCCACCCACAGGTCAGATCCAGGAGGGGGAAGCTTCCCAAGCCATCGACACCCAGGGCCTCGGACAGAGCTCTGCGAATGTGTACGGGTGCGTGGAATGACATCTGTGTGACCTCACGAGGCCGGTAGCGTTTGAAAGGGGATGAAGCGGAGCAAGAAGGACAGCCATGGTGTATGTATGGTGAGTTCACACGACTGTAAGCATTTTGGTGGGACTGGAGTTAGAAAGGAGGAGACATAGCAGGAAAGGAAGGGAAGTGAGGACAGCGATGAGAAAAGGGAAGAGGTGTTCAGAATCCGGGCGGCTTCTGTGACGGACACTGGGCATGTGGAGCAGAAGTGAAATGAGCCTGGAGGGGCAGGTCAGACGGAGCGCCACCAGGCAGGGCCTCCTCGCCAGGCCCAGTGTGAGAATTTCACCCTGGGAGGAGACGCCAACAGATTTCAGGCAAGGGTTTGGTGTTTGAGACGGCCAGGCAGGGTGGCAGCGCGGAAAATAAGATGGAAGGGGGAATGCAGGCGGCCTGAGGCCACACCGGCGGTGGCCGAGACTCAGGCAAGAGACAGGGTCCAGGGTAAGCGAGCGAGTCGGGGTGAGAGGTGGGAACGGGTCTGCGGGGGTTTCCGGAGGTGGACTCTGCGGGCGTGGCTGCCTGATGTGGACTGAGAGTGACGGGTGTGGCGAAGCAGTCCTGGCTCCGGTGACGGGTGGGTGGTGGCAGGGGGGAGGGGGAAAGCACTGAGGTCAGCTTTGGACATTTTAAGCTCTAGGAGTCTGTGGGACGTTTACACAGTGTTACGGTTAATTCACATGTGGGGCACCTCGACTGGGTCACAGGGTGCCCGGACACGCCACCAAACTCTGGGTGTGTCTGTGAGGGCGTTTCTAGATGAGGCTAACCTCGGAGTCAGTAGACCGAGTAAAGCAGACTGTTCTCCCTCGTGTGGGTGGGCCGCATCCCATCAGGGCAGTTGAAGACCTGGCCAGGACAAGAAGTCGGCGTGAGAGGAAACTGCCCGCTTGCCTGCTGCAGCTGCCGTCGGTCTTCCCTTGCCCGCAGCCGGGTGCTGAATCGCAGGCTCTCCCGGGTCTGCGGCTTGCTCGCTGCAGACCTTGGTGTTTCTCAGCCTTGATAATGATGTGAACCAATTATATATACATATTATATATGACTTTATATACAACATGTAGGGGTGGCAAAAGTAAGTGTGCAGTTGTGAGTACATGAAACAGTTTATTTTTGTATTATTATTAATTATTGTAGTATTTAGCTATATTACAACTGTAAACCTACTTTTGCCCACTCCATATGTATTTTAATATATACATCCATATCTCTGTCTCTGTCTCTATCTCTATCTCTGTCTCTGTCTCTGTCTCTGTCTCTGTCTCTGACTCTGTCTTTATCTCTGTCTCTATCTCTGTCTCTGACTCTGTCTTTATGTCTGTCTCTGTCTCTGTCTCTATCTCTGTCTCTGTCTCTCTAACTCTGTCTCTATCTCTGTCTCTGTCTTTAACTCTATCTCTGTCCCTGTCTCTATCTCTGTCTCTATCTCTGTCTTTGTCTCTGTCTCTGTCTCTGTCTCTATCTCTGTCTACACCCTGGCTGGAGAGCAGAGACTGCTCACACAGATAGTGTCAGCAGGCAGATTTCAGGACCAAGGCAGAGCAATCGGCCTATGGACAGATCCTCACTACAGTGGTGCGTGAACCAATGAAAGAGAAATTACATGAGGGAAGTCTAGAGCTGCCCTGTGAAATACCCCTGTTCAGCGCTGGGGGTGGGGCCGACAAAGCTGGACTGATTTTAGGCTGAAGCTGAAGAACGAGAGTGAGAGTTGCCCAGGCGAGGTGGAATGGTAGGCCGGCAGAGGGGTGGGCATGTGCAAAGGCCAGGGGCCCGGGGAGGAGCCTTGAGTGTTGGAGGAACCGGAGCAGAAGAAGACGCCAGAGATGTGGTTGCAGAGGTGAGTGTGGGTAGGACTAGCCATATGGAGTCGGTCCAGCACTGGCACTTAATGTCCTTCCTGAAATGGTCAGGGAGTGACGAAAGGCGCTGTCTCCGTGGGTGGTCATGGAAGCACACTCTGTTTATGCATACTATTCTGGATATGGTTTATACTCTGAAACATGAACCATATCCAGAACAACTTCCTTTCTGGATTAAAACGCTATCACGTTTTCTTGGATATCAAATGTCCAGGGCGGACTTCTATCCCAGTGGGTCCTCAGGATGTCAGTTGTCTTAACTATGTCTTTTATTGCTTATATTATGATGCTTTGACATCTTGGGGCCTTGCTGGCCCTAGAGGGGCTGTCCCTGCCAGGGTGGTCCAATCCCTAGAGAGAGCAAAACCCCCATTTGAGTTCACCTTTCGTATCAAAACCAACTGACCCAGAACCCACACCCCCACCACCTCCTCGTGGGGCTCTCACACCTCAGGCCATTATTTCCCTGCTGCAGCCACCCCAGGGCCAGGTGCCGGACAACTGCGACAGCCCCTGTGCCCAGAGCCACTGCAGTTATTCAGCCTGGCCGCCCCTGAGCCCGCTCGCCCTGCCCCACCTGCTCTTCCCACAGAAACCACAGTGAAGGCTCTGCCCACAGCTCCTCGCGCCCTCCGCCTCCTGACCGACCCGGGGCTTCCCCGTGGGGCCCTGTGTGTGCCATGCCTCCTGTTTGTTCCTCGTGACAGTCATCTTCGTGTCTGCTGCTCTTATCACACCCGATTACAGCAGATCCTGGAACTCTTCAAGCGCAGATAGGCTCTGGTTGCTTGTAGGTTCATCAGGAGATTCAGTCTGGCCCGTTCCTCCTGCCACTTCTCAAACCCTCTCAGAGCTTCCCAGGGCTGGATGCGTAGTAAGAGCTCAGTAACTGTGGCCGAATGTGCTCTCCTGCACTGTTCTGGGAGCTCCCAGTCCGTGCTTTTGGGCACTCTGTGTGCCCATCTGTGATGTGAGATGCCAGCAGCAGTGACAGTGACAGACACACCCATCTGCTCTCTCAGAGGCAGCCTCAGGGCCATGCTCTCTAAGGGCGAGGACGAGGAGAAGGCCGAGACCCAAGAAGAGCGTGGGAAGGGTTGATAAGGAGCAAGCAGGGGGCAGCATATCTAGGTGCCTTCCCCTGGGTGGGAGAGAGAGGCTGCAGCCCGGTGGGCCCACTGGAGAGGCTGGGTGGGCAGACACGCCGGCCTCACTCCTCCCCTCTCCCTCTGCCTCAGTGGATGTAGGTTATCTCACATCCAGACTGCCATGAAGGGTAACCTTGTTGGGGAAAAGATGCTGCAGAGAGGCAGGTGCTGCTGGAACCTGCAGTCCATCTCCTCTGCTTGGCGGTGGTGGAGGGTGATGACCAAATGCAAACAAGCTCTTCTGACCTGCAGCACCCCTCCGGATGTGGCAGAGTCTAAAATATCTCTGCCCTGGCTGTGCACCCTCACAGCGTGGGGACTCAGGCGTGGAGGCTGTAGGAGAGGAAGGAGGGGCTCCTGCTTCTACTGCCCCCGAGTTTGAGCCCATCAGCCTCACCTGGAAACCCTGACCCTCACCCAGGCCCCTGCCTTTGTCACACAGTCCGGGAGCCCTCATTTTAGTCGTGTCCTCTGCCTGTCTTCAGACAGAAAGGCACATAGGTTTATTAATGATAGATGGGAAGACAGATTCAGTCGCTCACGCACCCATTCACTTATTCATTCATTCACCCACTCATTGTATTTATTCCTCAAACATAATAAGAGAGACGAGGGGAAATATTCAGGGACTTTGCTGCTTTTGCTACCTCAAGAAGTTTCCTTAATTCTCTAGCTTTTTCCACTCATCTACTTAAAAACATATTAATACCCACAAGATGATGTATATAAAGTACTTGACATATGGTGGATGCCCACGAATGGTCCTTTATCATTATCGGTCCTTATGTGCCAGAGCTGGGAATACGTGGATGGATTGACCCCAAACCTGTTCTCAGGGCATGCACATTCTGTTACGCTTACATGTCTTTCCAACAGATATGGCGGGAACAGCTATGTGTTCGAGAGAGGCACGTGGGATTGTCCAGAGTCTAGCAGTCTCAAAACTGCTCCAGCCAGAGGTGCTGCCCGGGGACCTGCTGTCCAAGGCACCCAGGCTCTGAAAGCTCTCGGCCCAGGGTGGGGTAGGTGAATGTTGCCCCAGCAACGGCTGCCTTCTCCCTTTCCCTGGGCCAGCCCACCGCCCAGGCACCCAGGCCTTCTCGGCAGTACCCCAGCTTGTCCCACCCTGAGGAGACCTGGCTCTCATGGGTGTTGGAAAAAGAGGGACGAGGTTGGCCCCTGGTCCCACTACCACAGACTGGTGCCTGGGGCCTGCAGAAAGGAAACTGAGGCACATCAGGGAGATGCTTGGTCCTTGTCTGGAAGCCCATGGAACTGAGGTAGAAGGAAACGGAGGCATCGCGGCTTCCCGGGCTCTAAAAGAGCAAATGTTTGGGAGGGAGGGTGCCAGAACCAAGCTGCCGGCACTGCCGTCCCAGCCCCGTTGCAGCTCCAGTCGCACGTGCGCGAAGAGGCGCCTGGCTCCAGGCGGCTGGTAGACTCCGGCTGACAGCCTTGGGATCTGATAAGACTGTTGATTTCATTCATGTGTGCAATGTCGGAGACGAATTTTTACAGTTAAAATGGGGAAAGGGAAAAAAAGCCCTAGAATGTTGCCAGGATTGCGATGCTGGCTGTTTCTTCCAACGGATTTCTTGAAACTGCTCAGTCCCTGAGTTGGAGGAGGCTGTTTATAAAGGCACCTTGTTGTTGTGTGCCTTCTGGGGGTGACAAGAGATGCACAGGGCAGAAGCAAAGGGGGTGCTGGCCCTTTGGGACTGCGTGGGAGGGCCCTTCAGGGCAGCAGGCAGCAGGCAGCCGGGCTCCTGGGTAGGCCAGGAGCTGTCCAGCGGGCAGGCTCCCTCCCTAGGGCGGCAGCCTCAGGCAGCTCCTCAGGCCCTGCCACACCAGGCGTTCTAGCACAACGGGTCTAACCAGAGAATCAGGTGTTTTTTTTTTAAGTGTTACTATTATTATTATTAATTGGCCTCTGCAAAAAGAAACACCAAAAAACAAAACAAAAAAACCCCAAACCCTTCCTATCCCAGGGAACTCTGATGAAAAATGAAAAACATATATTTACATTTCACAGCAAAGGACCGGCTGTTGTGGAAGCCCCGAGGGCACGCATCCTGCAGCCCCAAAGACGTACTGCATCGTGACCTGAGAGATGGGCGCAGGTGGCCTTCACTACCAACGCTCTGTGTATTCGCTTCTCTGCAACTTGCATTTGATTGAGCCCTGGCCACTCTGCACCCCCAAAGAGCCGCCAGCAGATCAAGCAAACAGTGACCCCTTCCATCCAGAAAGCTCTACTGAGTTTTAAGAACTTTGCACCCCACCTGAACCTTACAGCTCTCTGAGCTGGTGGGCACCGCAGACAGCCGCACGAGCTCAGAGAGGAGAAAATTGAGGTCCAAGAAAACAAAACCAGGGACCTGTGAATGGAAGGTCACGGACTCCGAGCCAGAAGTCTTTTCTCGCCACACTTCGAGGGTCTCCCCGCAGGAGGAGCAGCTCGGGTCTCCTTCCCAGAGGCGCTACCACTTCCGCAGGAGCTGGGACGGTGTCCCGGCCTCCTGCTGACCTCCCCGAGCGTGCGGGTGAGAGCGGGACTAGGCCTGTCTCCGAGCTTGACCCGTTCGCTGTGCTGGTGCAGCTCTGGGATTTAAATGGGCTGTGCCTGGAATTAACACCCTACAGGGCGAGTCAGCCCGCGGTCTCTGGGAGCACCATATTCCCTTTTAGGTCCCTGCCACCAAGCAGACCCATGGGGGCCCCGTCAGTTTGGTTCAGACCTGAGAAATAACACAGCCTTGTTCATAAGCGACATGGGAAAGGTCTGGATATTGGGCCCAAAGAGCATTGTTTCTCCAAGAACTCAGGCTCCCAAAGCAGTTTTGAGGAGCTGGGGATAGAGACTGAGGTTTTGGTGTGGATTTCTCTACATGGGTTCTTTTCCACTCTCTCAGGAAGTGTAGGGTAGGGACACCAGGAGTTGGCTGGTGGCCACAGGCACTCTTGCTCACAAACTCAGCTTCTCTCCCAGTAGGAGGGCACTGGCTTGGGTTTGGCTGTAATAGGCAGGACCTGCCAAGCCTCTTGCACACTGGCAGCGAGCCGGGGGCCGCCACTGGCCACCCCTGCAGCAAGCCTCACCCACGGAGCTGGCCCTGGAAACATGCGTGCAGGGTGAGGGAGAGGAGGGGGTGCCCCTCTCCTCAGCCCCACGTTCTTCGCCCTCCCTTGAGCCGCTCTCTCCTATTGAAACCTGCTCCCTGAGAAGTCATGACAGGTGTCTAACCACTCACGCTGTGTACCTGCCCAGCACGAGCTGAAGTCTGTGAGGGAGGCCTCCGGGGACCAGCGCGGGGCTCCCTGCGCTCCTGGCAGACGCGCCAGCCCCGGACATGGAGGGGTCTGAAAGGTGAGCACTGCTAACAGTGGTAACATTGAAGGGGAAGAATACGCTGGTGCACTCTTCCTTTCTCCTCGCCCCGAAGTTTCCCTGGGGTGTGCGCCGTGCGGGGTCTGGGAGTGGTGATGATGAGATGTTTGGCTCTGAGCGCCTGCTCCGGCTGAGGAAAGGCAATAGAGGAACTCTGGGGACGCTCCCAGGACCCAAGGCCAGCAAGGCCCTGGCACCAACAGGAAGGGGAAGGTCAGAGAAATAATACATCACACATCCTGCCAAAGTGGAGCCGCTGTGAACCCAAACCAGCAAACGCGGCCTCTGCTTCTGACTCTTGCCTGCCCAGAAAGAGGCCTTGAGATGGTCCCAGGAGGCTGGCTGAAGTGGGCTGACTGAGGAGGCATGGCTGTGGGGGCCGGACTCAGAAAGGGCTCCCAAGGGCGTATGGCTCAATGTCACAGGGCTCACTGAGAGCACAGGTGCCTGCCATCGAGGACCCCAGAACAGACTGAGCTCCTGCAATTGAGCAACGGAAATAGCCTAATTAAAAAATAGGCAAACGCCCTGGCTGGTGTAGCTCAGTGGACTGAGCGCGGGCTGGGAACCAAAGGGTCCCAGTTCGATTCCCAGTCAGGGCACATGCCTAGGTTGCAGGCCAGGTCCCCGTGAGGGCCATGTGAGAGGCAACCATACATTGCTGTTTCTCTCCCTCTCTGTCTCCCTCCCTTCCCCTCTCTCTAAAAATAAATAAAGATAAAATCTTAAAAAAAAATAGGCAAATGACTTAGATCTATTTTTCCAAAGAAGATATACAAATATCTATTAAGCACACACACACAAGATGCTTCAACATTCCTAATCATTAGGGCAATTTGAATTAAACCCCAATTAAATATGATTTCACACATGTTAATATGACTATTACTTAAAAAAAGAAAAGTAAGTGTTGGCAAGGATGTGGAAAATTGGAACCCTTGCTAACTATTGGTGAGAATGTAAAATGATTCAGCTACTGTGGAAAACATTGTGGTGTTTCCTCCAAAATATGAAGCATAGAATTACCATCTGATCCAGTAGTTTTACTTCTGGCTATATACCCGAAATAAGTGAAAGCAGGGACTCAAATAGATATTTATACCCCCATCTGCATAATTGCATTATTCCCAACAGCCAAAAGGTAGAAGTGACCCGAGCATCCACTGATGGGTGAATGAATAAACGAAGCGTGCTCTGTACGTGCAGTGGAGTCTTACCCAGTGTTGACAGGGAAGGGATTCTGACAGACGGTGCAGCGTGGAGGAATCTCGAAGACACTATGCAAGTGCCGTAAGCCAGTCTCCAAAGGATAAGCACTTATGGTTCCACTTATCTGAGGCACCCAGAATAGTCTAATTCAGGGGTGTCAAACTCATTTGCACCGGGAGCCACATCAGCCTTGTGGTTACCTTCAAAGGGCCAAAATAATTTTAAGACTGTATAAATGTAAGTACTCCTTAACTGTTAAGGAGTTGAAATTACATTCGGCCCTTTGAAGGCAACTGTGAGGCTGATGTGGCCCCCGGTGAAAATGAGTCTGACACCGCTGGTCTAATTCATAGACGGAAAGGACAGTGGCGGTTGCCAGGGAGTCGGGGGGTGGGGAGGGGATGGGGAGTTAGTGTCTGATGGGTACAGAGCTTCAGGCTGGGAAGATGAAAAAGTTGTGGAGCTGAATGGCAGTGACAGTTGCATGACAATGTGAATGTGCTTAATGCCTCCGAACTGTTAGCTGTAAGAGGTCAGAAGAGAGAGAGCCTGCATAAGGTTGCTGCCGTGCGGGCGCCCTGCAGGGTTCTGCCGCCAGGACCTGGCCTAAGTGTGGAGGGTCCGGTCCCTGGAGGCTGGGAAGAGCTCCCACTGAAGGTGGGGCCTGGCAGGATCAGAGCAGGCCAGGATTCCAGCAACTGTCCCCTGGGCGGAGAATGAGCCTGCACTCTAGTCCCTAGCCTCAGCAGTGAAGGGAAGTCAAGAAGATTGTTAGATAAGCCCAGCGTATCTGGGGCTTCCAGGTGAGCCCTGAAGCTTGGCCCAGCTTCCCCTCAGACTGAAGAAGGCTAGTTCTGTTACAGAGAGTCCTGAACCCAAGGCAGAGCGTGGCAGGATGGGAGGGTGTCTCTGCGGGTGGCCCCCGGCCTGCTGACTGAAGGTCCTGGGGGAGGGCGTTCGGGGACTCAGCAGCACCCAGCCCCCTTGCAGCTCTGACTAGGGCAGGATTTGGAGGAGAAGCTCAAGGCAGCCAGGGAAATGGAATCGCAGTCGCTGTGATTATCTCATATTTACCCAGAGTGACCCACGCCAGCCCCACACTGGGGAACGCCTCCGGTGGGTCCCGCCTGCTGTTGGCCAGACCCTTCTGCGCTTAATCCCACCTGGCTCTCTGCTTCCCAACTCACTGCTTCATGCACAAGTCCCACTCTTTTTAACCCTCTTGGCCTTATCTTCTGTCCTTTTCCCTGAGTTCTTTCCTGAGACTTTATGTCAGGATTTGATCTCCTCGGTTTTGATCCCTTTGGGTCTTCCTACCCTCAGCCCCACCTCCCTGGGCTCTGGCCCCTGCGTTGGCCGTGTGCATCTTCCCAGGCCGTGTGCCCCATGAAGGCAGCATGGAGGAAAGCAGACCTGGGGAGCACAGGCCTTCGGGACCAGGAACGCCTGCAACACGCAGCTTCGCAGGCACCTGTTCCCGCCTCCCCTATGCCCTGGGGAAGGCTTGTGGAGGGGGTGCCACCCTGACCCAGAGCAGGCTGGGTGTGGAGGCACACGGGAGGATGCACACTGTCTTATCAAAGTGTCAGATGCTGTTGGGGGACGGGCAGTGCTTATATTCTTGTGGGAGGCAGAAGGGAAACAAGCCTGAGCCCGTGAAGAACTTCCCATCACCCCCAGGACAGTGCTCAGTATCCAGCAGCCCTGAGCTTCTGAGCCTCCAGCATCCCCTCCCAATGTGAATGGCTGAACAGGAGGAGCAGTGGGCCCCAGTCCACCTGCACCAGCGGTGCCCATTCTTAGAGCCAGGCCCACAGAGCCCTGAACAGTGCTCATTAACTGAGCCTTAACACAGGCACAGGAAAGGCAAGAGGTGAGCCTGAGGCTACTTCTGCACCTAATGCCTGATGCCGGTGACCAGGTCCTGCTGCTCCCTCCAGCTCTGGACCCTTCCCTGTCGCGTTTAGATAGCACGGTCTCCAGCTTTGGTCTGTCGGGGTGGGGAGGCACTGCCTCTGTCCAGTGTTCCTGTAAAGGGCCCTCCCTGGAACCACAGAGCATGCATTGCTGTCCAGAAGCAGCTCCTAAGCCAGGGCAGTCAAGAGGAATAAGCTCTTTTTTTAAAGTAAAAAAAAAAAAAAAATATATATATATATATATATATATACATATATATATCGATGTTATTTCATCTAGATTAAAAACAGGAAAGCTGAGGACTAATCAGCCCAGAGCAGACCACCTCTGAGCACTCTCGGGCCCCGAGGGGCCGGGTGCTCTGCAGCGGAGGGTCTCAAGTCACCCTCTCTCCAGCCCTGCAGTGTCCCCGGGCACTGATGAGGGGACTGAAGCTCAGCTGGCACACTGCAGAACCAGAGTCGGAAAGCTTCCCGGGACTCCATCAAAGGGAAGACAGAGAACCCGCAGGCCCTGAGTTGGACCCTGGTCTCGCCTTGGGAAGGCCAACCCGACCTTTGGGAAAAGAAGTCAAAGTACAGGAAATAGGTGTCAGGATCTGAAAAGAAAGCCACAGTGAAAGCCACCCTTCCGAGGTAAGGAACATAAAGAACTTTGGACCAGGTAGATGGGACTGCAGAGGGGAGAGGGGAGAGGGGAAGCTGCCCTCTGACAGGACAACAGGAGTCTGGCAGGGAGTGGGCTCGGCCAAGCCTTCTCCGCTGTGATGAAACACAGCAGCCGGCGGTGATGAAATATTTATGAATGAGGAGAGGATGCTGCATTCTGCAGTGCAGCACAGGGAGAGCGAAGTTTCAAGAATACTGGAATAGCAAAACCCTCCATTAATTATCAGAGGCAAGCTGTAACGCCAGTTCCTATGGCAACAGGGTCCCCAATGGACTGTGTGCTTTTTTTTTTTAAGCTGCTCCCGTTTACTGTGGTACATTGCATTTGTTTTCCACCAGAGGTTTGTGCTTGTCCTTAGCAAATGAATTCATCTTGTCCTCACAGTGGCTGGAGCAGAGACCAGTAAGCTGGGTTGGGGAATGTGAAAGATTATGCAACTTTGTGCTAAATGCTCAGTGAGGGGTGTCAGGAGCACTTCCACTTTGAGGGAAAGGCAGGGCAATGGCACTGAAGGTAACTGGTAGGGAGCACAAGTAATTAGGAGGATCCAGTCTCCCCCTCCCACCCCACACGCAAGTCCTAGAGGGCTGGGCTCTCTGTCAACATGGCTGCCAGAGCCAGATGAGACCCGCCCTGAGCCGAAGGGACACAGCCCTTTCTGCCTGTGGCCAGTCCTCTGTGTATTCTACCCTCGCACACCACTCCCCTCCCCTGCTGAGATGGACTTTAATTTGGTGGCTGTTTGAAAGAAGTTTTTCTGGAAGAGAGTTCTGTGATTGCCCAGCCCCAGACTGATATTCCCCGAAGTGCTGCGTCTCTGGCCACAGGAGCGCCTCACAGCCACTGTGGGCACGGTCAGGGCGGTCAGCAGCGGCCGCACAGGTCCTCTCCAGGATGAGTAGCTCTGACAGCTCAGTGCCCAGAGAGCCTACTGCTGACTCAGGAGAAGGCGCTGCCTCCGGGCAGAGAGAGCATACGCAGTTCCCACCCAGGCCTGCAGTGTGGGGCTTAGGGGGTGTCCCATCCCCTCTCTTTGGTGGCCTCATGAGAGTGGCTTGGGTCATGCTGACCAGCATAGGGAAGGGGTCTGCCTGGACTCGGCAGAGTACAGATCTCACAATCACGGGGCTGTTCCAGGCCAAAAATACATTTCTGATGCTCCAGAATTGTTTTTATGGCTCTACTTTGCTTTCTAGGTTGCTTATAAGGCACTTAAAAGCATTTGTGAGTAAATCTGGGAAGAAGCCAAAAGCAGGATTAAATCTGAATTCTGTGTGTGCGCTTCTGTTACTGGAGTTCTGCTTGCAGTGATGCATGCACACTCCCCAAGGCATTGGTTGCAGAGAGAATGGTGGGGGGTGGGAACTTAGGTACTTTTCTCCTGGCCAGTGAGGCCTCCCCATTCAGACTCCATCCTCAGGACTGGCCTTCAGATACCCAGGCCGCTCACCTGCCTCCCTAGTGCCATACACCACATGCCACTCACATGCTATGCCGTGCTTTTTCCACGTCAACCCTGCATGGGAAGGTGGTATCCCTCATTTTTCCAAGAAAGAAAGTCATTTCCTAGGCCACATGGCTCCTCAGAAGTGGAGCTGGGCTCCGAATCCATTTCCGTTGGACCCCAAAGCCTGTGCTCCCAAACGCGTCACTCAATGGCCGCTTGCAGCCCAGGCCCTAGAACAGGCCCCCAGAGAGCTCTCCATCAAGGCTAAAGGCAGTGGCCTCCAGCCCAAAAGGACCACACCGGGACCTGCTGGGCATGTAGGAGAAAACAGCAGAAATTCTACTTAGGGGTTTATATTATCCCCTTAAAACATCAACGTTGGTGTCTGCTTTGTGAGGCTTTCATTAGCTCAGTAGCATATTTATAGAATTTAGAAATCAATAAATACTCACATTTTGGGTGCATGCCTAAACTTACTTTACTAATATGGGAAGGGGTCCTCCCAGGGCCGGCAAGGACGGCTCACCCCGGGCAGCCCTGTCATCACCTGCCGTTGTGTTTGCTCCTCCAGGTCTTTCTAGGCACCGTTCCACACCCACCTTCTCAGTAGCTCCGTGCATTTCTGTAAAAGGAAAATTGCTTCGATCAGACCTAGTTCAGAAAGTTCTAGTTCAGAAAACCCCTTCAAAACCAAAGATCGGGATTCACATTCTGCAGCTGTTTTCCTGTTCTCAGTGGCCTTTGACCCCCCCCCCCCAGGGTGTGTGGGGGGTCATTACTGGGGCCTGGGAGGGGGAAAAGAGAAGGGTGAGTAAAGGCCACCCACTTTTAGATCCTTCTGGTTTCCCACAAAAGTCCTGATGGCCTTTCTCAAGTCAAGTCCCTCACTGGGCAGCTGGGGGCAGCTGGTGCCTCAGGAGCTTCCCCTGGATGGTCTGTGGTATTTGGGGTGGGCTGAGGGGCGTATGTGGGATGGACCCACAGCTCACATCTGCCTGCACCTCAGGCAGGAACCAGAGTTGTCACACAGTCCTTAAAAGCAGAGAGGGACCCTCTCCTTCCTTGTTAATAGGCTTTGGAGTCTAATTAAATGCAGTTTCCTTGTCTGTAAAATAAGCTAAGTAATCAGACTCTTCTTTAGAGGTTAGTTATGGGAAGCCAGTGAAAGTCCAACATCTACTAAAACTCCCTGGCAGATCATGTGACAGGAGGAGCTGAAAGAGCGCAGCACGAGGCACCCAGTACGTGCTCATAAATGCTGGTTTCCTTCCAGTCCTTGCTACTCGCTAGCTGTGTGTGACTTAACCCCCTAACGCCTCTGTTTCCTCATTTTGAAAAGGAAAAGGTGCCTATCATACTTCATGGCACACGTACAGGTGAAATGTGCTATGGACATAGGAATGGCCAGTTGAAACAACAGGCACATTCACTCTATTAAAAGAACCACCACCAACTGAGTGAGCGGGTGGGAAAGGCAGGAGAGAACAGTGGTTATCCAATGCTTCTGCTTCTCATTGCGTACACTCTGCGCACGCTCGTGCAGTGGTTCTGGGTAACCTATTTAGCCTTTTTGAGTCTCGATTTTCTCATCTGTAAAATGAGGGAGGTGATAATGCTGACCTCGTTAGATTTTTAGGTCGACTAAATGGAACAGTGAACATGAACTACGCAGCACAGAGCTCGGTCTACAGTCAGTGCTCAGCAAGCGCCAGTCATCGGTAACAGCAGAACTGCTGTCATCGTGGTTAACAACGTGTCCAGGCTCCTATTGTGATTCTCATTTAATTGTCACACCAGCCCGACAGTTGACACTCTTGTCCAAATGCTCAGGTGAAGAAACTGAGGTTTAGAGAGGCTGAGCATCTTCCCCTGAGACTGCACGGAGCACAGCAGCGGGGCCAGGTCTCTCTGCCTGTCCTGCCTCCTCTCCTACTCCAACACCTGGCCCCACACCACCGCCCAGGTCTGGGCCGGCCACAGGGCGCTGCTGCTATGTTGTCTGCCTCAAGATCACACAGCGCTGGCAGTAGAAGGCCACGGAAGGCATAGACTGGGTTCTCCAACTGGTGTCTTTCTCTGGCTGTCATGGGTGCCTCGGATCCCTTAGATCACGGAACGTGATCGCTCTGTCTTGCCATCCCACGACTGAGGCTGTCACTCACGGGCCAGGCAGCAGGAAGGGAGGAAACTACCATTTCTTGCCAGACACATCATTTTACTATAAAAGTCAGTCCTCCAAATGTCCTGTCAGAAGTCAACCCTAGGACCTTGAGGGAGAAAAATGATCATTTTCGTGGGATTTTCCTTAGTGTGCTTTGAATTTCTGCTCTGAAGGAAAGACTAGAGCTGGGCCAGGGGACCCTGGAGGCTCCGCCTGACCCCACACAGACTGGCAGCTGTGTGCCTCCTCTGTGCTGCGGGGCTGCTTCTGGATGAAAAGCTGCCTTCCCACATGTGCACGGCTGCAGGAACCAAGCTGGCTGACTAAGCCACACTCTCTGTGCAGTGGCCCAGCCCTGGACAGCGTCCAGGCCTCACATGTGGCCTTCTGCAGACATGGCCAGGTGGACCAGGACGCTATGGCCCTTTCCCTGACCATTTCACAGCCCAGTGCTAGGATAGTGCTGTGTGTGAATAGGAATGACAGCATTTACTCTCTGAGTTTGCACTCGTACAAAACCTGACCCCAGAGCTTGGCTGCAGCAAAGCCCAAGAAGAGCAACTCAGGAGGCCTCAGAGAACAGCGCAGTAAAGCCCATTTGTGGTCCAGTGACAGTGAACCAACCTTAACGCTGTCTAACTTTGCCATTTGCTTCAGCCTCACTGAGTCTCAGCTTCTCACCCCTGAAACGAGAACCAATTTGTTCTGAGACTCACGAAGAAGGTATGCGAAGCTGCTGGCTCCGGCTCCTGCTTTCCCTTTCCCTGCTTTATCGAGGTATAATTAACAAATAGAAAGTATGTATAGTCAAGGTATACAACTTGAGATTTTCGTATATATGTACATTGTGAAATAATCTCTACAATCAAACTAACAAAGCCATCACTTCACTTAATTTTCTTTCTTCCTCCCTTCCTCCCTTCCTTCCTTCCTTCTCTTGTGGTGAGGACACAGTTAAGATCTACCTTCTTAGCAAATTTCAAGTATACAGGACAGCGGTGCTAACTATGGTCACTCTGCCATACACTACACGCCTAAAACGTACTCATCCTACGTAACCGGAACGTGGTGCCCCGGCCAACGTCTTCCCATCTCCCTCTCCCTCCAACCTTCGAACCACCGTTCTACTCTGCTTCTATAAGTTTGACCATTTAGATTCCACATACTTAAAAGTATCATTCAGTATTTGTCTTTCTGCGTCTGACTTACTTCACTTGGCATAATGTCCTCCAGGTTCATCCAGGTTGCTGCAAAGGGCGGAATTTCCTTCTTTTTTAAGGCGGAATAACGTTTGTATGCATACCCCACCTTTTCTTTACCCATTCCTTCCTCCAGGGACATTTACATCCTTCCCATGCCTTGCCCATTGTGAAGAGCACCTCAGTGGACATGGGAGTGCAGGTAGCTCTTTGAGATGCTGATTTTGTTTCCTTTGAATGATTTCCCAGAAGTGGGAATGCTGGGACATATGGTAGCTCTAGTTTAAGTTTTTTGAGGGTGCTCCACAGTATTTTCCACAGTGGCTATAGGGTCCTGGTCTCTAATCATTTGGGGTGAAGTGGCTGCAGGTGCCAACAGGTGAGGAACCAGAAGAAGGTTATGGCTGGTGCCCCAGAGCTCCTCCCCGCCACTGCCAGGGCTTGGAACCCGCCACCCCCCACCCCGCTGGAGGTGGAATTCCTCAAGTCCTGCAGGCGAGCGGGACAGTATGGCCATGACATTAAGCGTTCTTCCTCTGTAACCTGTAGCTGGTGGTACCTACACACACGGTCACAGATGTCTGTCACCTATTAAAGGGCTCTGTAGTAGTCAGCTGTTATTTTTAATAATAATAATTGCAATGTCTGTGAAAAAGCCAACAGCCCTGGGTGCAGCATATGGCGGGTATCTGTGGAAGGAGATTAGGCAACAGCTGAGAGGGAGGCTCTGCAGTAACGGAACCAGGAGAGCTGTAGGAAGACAAGGGTGGGGCGGGGGTCAGGGGCATGGGGAGACTGGGGAGGGTGACAGAAGGGAATGGGGGTGACCAATAATGCCCTTCTCTTGCCTCTAGTTCTGCAGGCTCCGGGCCATGAGCTGGGGAGGAAGGGAAGCAGCCACTTCTCTCTCAACCTGGAGTGAGAGATGCACAGTCAATTTTCCAAGTCAATCAGGACTATCAGGCTCCAACCCGCTGGATCACATCTCCCACAGAACGATCTTGAAAGGTGTGTTTTTGGGGGGAACTTTGTCTTCACCTTAGCTTCATCCCATTATCAAGGGAGGGCCTCAGAGGGCAGCCTGCCGCTCTGGTGTGCCTGCTGGTCCCCCAGCACCCAGGAGGAGTGTTCTGGAAACTATGGCACGATTAGCCACCTGCTCTGTGCTCCCAAGCAGACACCTCGCCTATCAGGGAAGCCCCTCCAGTGTGATTTCTTCAGAGAAAGTTGCCTGTCAGGTATTTGCTGTCTAGAGGCTTTTATTAGCCAAAGAGAATCATTTATCTACCCAGGGCATAATTTTAGGCCAGGAAGTGAAACTACTGTGCAGGTTGGAATGAGTTGTTGCAGAGGGGAAGGGGCTGGGGACAGAGGAGGAGGGGGGAGAGGGAGGAAGGAGAACCACCTGAGGTTTCTGCTCTGCAGCGTTTAATGGGAAAATGAGATATTTCCCAGGCAATTGCTTTTAAGTGACTATTGAAATTAATGCTTCCTCCCAGCATCACATCTTCTTTAGAACATTTGCCTCTCAGAGGGAGAAAGAAAAAAGAGCAGAAAAATTAAAAACCTGAGATGAGTACAGTGTCGTGGCTACAAGGGCTGAGGACAGTGGACTCGGGGCAGCAGGCACTTGGTGGTAAAGTGACCCTCAGGTAATGCGAAGTGTCTGAACTTCAAGGGCTCACGGTGACAGGCTAGTCAGGAGAGACCCTCCCCTCAGGGCCCCCCTTAGCCTGCAGTCCCCAAGCGTGGAGAGACAGCCGAGTGACACACAGATGGGGCCTGTCAGACCCCTGTCCGCCGAGCACGGCAGTGAGGCTCTGGGCCCCATGTGGCCGCCCATTGGCTCGGCAGCCACCGTCCCCATCTCTCCTGTGCCCACGCAGAGGTGCACTGGGACTCCGGAGGGCCTGTGGTAATGACGACAGCTGCGGCTTGTGGGGGCGTCCTCTTTCCTGGGCAGCAGGCACAGAGCTGTGACGGCGGATCTGCTGTGGTTGCAGGCACTGGAGCTGGACCTGATATTGGGCAGAGTGTTTTGAACCCCTGTTTGAAGGTTGTGACTGAATTCCCGAATTTGTTGTGGGAATTCCTCTGAGCTGAGACACATACCTTGCTTTACTGAGGCCTGAAAATATTTGTGTTTGTTTCCTAAAAACTGGGGTTAGACCTTAAATCCCTTCAACATTGTCAAAGGCCAGGCCAACCACCTCCTTCCCATCGAAGCTTCTCCCGAGAGGAAACCCCTCTCACCGTTTGCTGCCCGCCTGGAACCGGGACGGGAGAATGAGCGCTCCAGGCTGGGCTTAATGCCGGTGAACATCAAATACTGCGAACACGAACCCTGCGCTCCGCCTGAAGCTGCTCGTTCAGGAGTTGTGCTCCGTGGCAGCTACTCAGCCGGATGCTGAGAACACTCTGCCCTGCCCTTGCAACTCTAGAGCTGGAGTGGGGGTGAAGTCAGCACGGCAGACACAGCTGGCAGAGGAGGGGAGCTGGCTGTGGTTCTGGGCCGCTGGGACCGCCGGGGAAGGGCATGCTCTGCTCACTGTGGAAGCGGCTTCTCGGGCGCATCCTGCCTACGGTTTGGAGGGCCCCTTGCTGGTCCGTGTGCCACTCAAGGGGAGCGGAGTCCCTGGTCCCACCTGCTCTCTCTCTGGGGCCCCTTCCTAACTCCAGGCCTACCCAGCATTGTTGACAGAAAACCCACTTTGGCCTGAGCAGAGGAATAGCCACTGGACAACGGGAGAGGTATATAAAATAGGGCGGAGCATGACCAGGAGAAGCTGTCAACTTGGGAGAAGGCAGGCGGAGGCTGGGTCAGGCAGAGCTCATGACGGGCTTCTTGCTCCTGGAGGTTTCTGGGCAACAAAGTCCCGGAGCCCCCTCTTTAGGATCTGTGGGTGAGTAAGCTGAGGACAATCTAGACCGAGCCCCGAGTCACAAAGAGGGACAGCACACCCAAACATGGACACGGGGGTGGGAGAACACGCTGTGTGACTCCGGGTAGAGTGCTTAGCCTTTCTGGGCCTCGACGTCTTCCCCTTTGTCCTAAGTCATCAGGGCAAACTCGGAGGAACGTCAGGCACAGAGATTTTTTTCCGGGGTTCTGGTGTGCAGTCAGGGTTGTGCGTGTGAGGAGAAGAACTCACTCTGCTTCTGCCAAACCCACAAGCAGAGGGGAGGCAAGCACGTCAGCCACAAGGACGCGGAGGGGGCCGCCCTAGGTGGCATGGCCTACACCCTCTCTGACTCTGGACAAAGCTTCCTGGGGTCCCATTCGTGCGCATACCATTTAGGTGCTAGAACGTGCCCTCCCTGCTTCCCAGGGTATGACGAGTTGTGAGTCTTTGTCAGATTCACTGCGGATAACACAGGGCCAGGCGCCTGTGTATTGTCTCACTCAATCCTTCAAAGCAACCAGGAGGCTGATGCTGCTCCCGTCCCCATAACACAGATGAGGACACTGAGGATGAACGCAAAGGTGGTGCGGACGGGGCACAGCTGGGCACAGGTCTGTTCCGTCTGAATCCGGAGCACAAATGTATTATGGCAAGAACAATTTTAAAAAAGCAATAGCAGTGAACTCGTAGGATGCCTGATGGCTCTTCTGCAAAAAGACCTGGAGTTTCGGATGTGGAAACAAAGGTCCAGAGAGGCCAGCAGTCCGGCCAGGGCGTGGTGCGTTGGTGTACGCTCGGGGAGTTATCTGAGAACTGGGAGACTATGAAAATCACCTGCCACCATCACAGCCTTGTGTATCAGGCCAATTCCCCAGCCAGTCTCCTCACAGACAGGTCCCGAGAGAGCGGGACACAGGCCTGGACAGTCTGGATGGGGCAGGGAGGGCGAGGAGAAAAAGCAGAGACCTGGTCCAGGCCCTGAGCTGCCAGGGGGCAGGTAAGGACCCTGAAGGGAAGGGCAGAAGGGCAGCTAGGGAGCCACTAAGACTTTCCTGAGAGCACTGGTCCTCCCGGCTGCCCTGGGTGCCTCTGCTCCAGTCTCACACCAGCGCCAGACGTGACGGCACTAGGTTTGCTTCAGGCCCAGCCTGACATTGTGGTACCAGAGAAACCTGAATTTTGCCCCGAAGAGACCTTCATGGTAAAGAAACTCTAGAAAACAGTGAAGGCGGCAGCTGAAGGGAAGAGGGCTGTGGGCCTTGCTTGGTGCTGATGGGAAGAGAGGAAGGAGTTTGCCAGCTCAGGATCAGCCACCCAGCCGGTGTGTGACCCGTCTCTGGATATCTATGAATAGAAGTGGCCACAGAGTCTGCGTGGTGGCTGCTCACTGACCCAGTGCCCACCTCTACTGCCTCAGGTGTCTCCATGCCGAGCCTCCAGGAGAGGTGGTGGGCGTCGTCTCAAGTGATGTGTGACAGAGCAGCAGGAACCGCGTGGACATCACTGCTCAGTGTCTGTTGCTGCGGGGAGTCAGCATGTGCTGCCCTTCTGGGAAGAACCTTGGACCTCCTGACACCTGAGAGTGACCAGTGCCGACTCTAGTGCAGCTCTCCGGGCTGTTTCCCCCCACTGCCCAAACAGAGGCGGGGCTTCTGCCCACTCTTCTTGACGTGACCTGAGCTCCGGGTGTGCTGTCCTTTCCAGTCCTCGACCTTGCTGGGTCCCTTTGCTGGTCTCTCCAGCCTCCCCAGTTGAAAGAGATGAACTGCGGACACTCCTAAAGCTACAACCTGGGGCCATTCATGGCTTAGCAGAGCCCCTTCATTTGAAAGAACCATCTGGGAATATGAGGAGTCATCAAATCAGGAGGCTTGGGTTCTTTTCCTGCTCTTCCACCTGCACAGCTGTGTGACCTTGGGCAAGTTATTGAACTTCTCTGGACTTGTTTTCTCATGGTAAAGTGAGCACCAGGTGGCCTGTGAGGTTCTGGCCAAAGTGAGACCGGGATCATGCAGCAGTTTTTCTCCCAAGGTAGGGGAGACATGAAGCACAGGAGTTGGTTGCTGGCCAAAGACTGGATGGAGTCTGGGACCCTGGACACAGAGATCCTGGATGTCTATGCTGTCACCCAAGACGTGCCAGTTTAGACACAGGCTGTGCGGCGGCCTTTACCGATTCCCATGACAACACTGGAGCACTGGGGAGAGAGGTCAGCAGGTCCCGGGAAGTTCCCCTGCCCCGGGGTTGAAGAACTGCTGCTGGGCTGAGCTTAGAACAACAGCTCATTTCCCAAAGCTGAGCTGTAATCACATCATGGGGTAGCACTGTGCCTTCCCAGCATATTGCAGAGCCGCGTTCTGGCTGCAGCTGTAAGCTGGCATGATCAACACAGCAGAGCTCTGCACTGCTGGGCTGTGATGTGAGGCTGGCGATCGGGCTGCCTGGGGGAGATTTGGGCGGCCAGCCGTTGCCTGTAAACAGGGCAGCCCTGACTGCGTCTGCAGGACCTGCGTGCAGAGCAGTCTCCCCAGCTGCTGATAAGGCATGTCTTGCAGCTGGCAGAGCTCCAGGGCCTCCTCTCTCTCCTGCAGAGAAAGAGTATGCAGGTTCAGAGTCTGATGACACTGTCCTGGGCCCTGTTGAGATCTGGGGAGAGGCAGAATCTCTGGGTGGTGAGTCCTGATAGATTGTCCTTAGTCCCTGGGGTGGAGGAGAAGACAGCAGAATCTCCCCTTGATGGCAGTCAGCCCAGGTTGTTACTTGCTGAAGGGAGGTAGCCACTCAGGGAAATGATAATCACAGAGTAAGGCTTCTCTAGGAAACACCAGGCAGCACAATGTGGTGACGGAGGCCCGCGGGGTCCTGGTGCCAGCTGGTCATTCCAGGGAAGTGGCCTTTCGGGTGATGTTTCCCAGTTCCTCCTCTGTAAAATGGGCATGGGTCAGGGAGGTGTGGGGGTGAACTGAGGTGATTCTGGGTCACAACAAATACTCCTCTAAAGGACAGGCTTCAGAGTTTGATGACCGAGCTAGAGGAATAAAGAATCTTCTGCAGCCCGGCACTCTGTCCTCTGAGGAATCCTCTGCTCAGCTGAGCATTGAGGTAGGGGTGGCGCAAAGGGGAAGGAGACAGTACAGTGTCCCTGCCCTTGGTCTCATTTGGAGTGCATGGTGCAGTTAGGGAATAACACCCAAAACACATGCCCAGTGCCGTGCGTACAGAAGTCACACCCTAAATCCTCGTAGAATTAGTCAATAGTGAAGATAGGGTGGGAGGGAAATTATTCAATCTAACTGAACATAGGTGGCACATTTCATGCCAGACTGCAAATGTTTCTAGAAAGTTGCCTGTGGCATGGAAATTCTGGAAATTGAGCCAAACTTTAAGAAAAACATTTTTGAAATATAGTACCCATGCTGAGAAGTACCCTTATCACAAACTGAACAGACCTATGTAACTGGTACCCAGATCTAGAAACAGAACATTATCAACACTTAACGCTTCCTCCCAGGGTCCCCTCCAGTCACTTACCCCCTTAGAATAACCACTGTCCTGACTTGTAAGAACATAGTTAATTTTACCAGGTTTTTCTTTATTTAAGTGGATTTATATAGTTTATTCTCTTTCGTGTCTATCTTTTTTGCTTAACATTGTATTTGTAAATGCCACTTATGTTGTTGCATGTAGTATGGATTTATTCTCATTGATGTAGAACATTTCGTTGTGTGAATACATCACAGTTTATTTTTATCCATTCCGTCATTGATTAGGATGTATATACTAACCAGATTAATTCTGCAACAAATAGTGCTGATATACACCTTCTAGTACATGTGTATTGGTGGATACACATATGCATTTCTTTGGGGTATATACCTAAGAGTGCAAGCTTTGAGTCAGAGGTTATATGTATTTCAGTTTTACAAATATTGCCAAACAGATTTCTAGATTGGTTGTACCAATTCCCTCTCTGACTAGCCGTGTATGAGAGTTCTAGTTGTTCTACAACCTTGACAACACTTATTATGCTCTGTTTTTTTAATTAGCCATGTTGATAGGTGTCTATTGGTATTAGATTATAGTTTTAATTTGCATTTGCCTCACAACTGATAAAATTGAGCATGTTTTTCTATGTTATCAGCCATTTAGGTAAACTTGAAAAGGAAATGCTTGTTTAAACATCTTGTTTATTTTTCAATTTGTTTATCTGTCTTATTCTTATGGATTTGCAGGAGTTCAAAGAGGACAATTCTTTTGAAAATGGGAGGATCATTTTGTGGTGTGAATAGTGTTTGAGTTTATATTTAGAGATGTGAATACTGAGTTTTCTTAGAAGTAAGTCACATAAGTATTTACACATTTCAACAGGGAAGTAAAATTTAGCCTCACACTTTCCCTTCTATATGTTTCCTCTTGAAAAATAAGAAGACAGTTGCTTTTTCCTCTTGTTCATATAGTTTATTCTCTTGCTGGTCTGGCAAGTGGGGTCGGGCAAGATCATTCCTGAGGCAGCTGGAATGCAGAGGACAGTGAGTGAAGTGGTGGGTAGACAGGGAGGAAGGGCCTGAATGGGGAAGCTGGGGAGGGTTGTGGTCTTCTGGTCGGACTTGTTGAAGAACTGGGCACAACCACGTGCTCACCAAGAACTCACGGGATGAAATTCTCCCTGACAACGGTGTATTGAGAAGGGCGGCAGGCTGATGAGTTCGTGGGGCAGGTATCTGGAGAATCAGCATCAGCTCAGCTAGGAAAATGCTTTTGCTTAGTGTGGAGACAATCTGAACTGTTGCGACAAGGAACAAAAGTCCCTCTGGTGGCCCCAGATTAATGCAGGGGTGCCACCAGACATGTTTTAAGACTCTGATCCTACATTCCCAGGTGAGGAGCACACGACCGGCACTCCTCCTAGGTCCGAATTTTAGAGAGTGGCCCGGCCACCAGCTGTGTCCCGCCAGCCACCCTGTCCTGTGCAGCAAGCCCTGCAGCCCTCTAACACCGCGATAAAAGGATCTGCCCTCTACGAGTTCTCTCACACAGTGCAACGTAGATGTATTTGTCCCTTGTTAAATTAAAATAAAACCCAGGAAAAAATTTCTTGGCTTTCATTCATTCAATAAACTTGTGCTGAGCAGCTACTGCACATCAGGTGTCCTGCTAGAAGATAAAGAAATAAATCACACAAGGTTTTGCCCTCCAGAAGCTCACTTATTATGGCGGAAATGAAAAAGTAAACAATGTCAAGATAATGTCAGGGCTGTGAGCCGGAGGTTTGTAGAGTGTTGACAGGGACGGGGCCTAACAACTGGCTGGGGAGGGGGACGTGGGCGAGAAGTCTTGAGAAAACCTTCCTGGAAGAGTTAATAATGCCTTCAAGTCTATCTCCTCCCGTCATCTGCAAAGGGGATGTGTTTGAGAAAAGTTATGAGTTCATGAAACCCCACCACACATCAGAGTAGAATAAAAAGGTTTCCAATTTTCTATCCTGTTTAAATAGCCCATGCTGTTATACCTAGGGTCCTCATGACTTATTTTAATGAACCGTTTTTTTCCCATTTTGAACATGAACTCAATAAAAGTTAATTAAAATAATGTAAAATGTGACCTTGTGTGAATTAATTAATGTTAGAAAAATGAGCCTATTTTTTCCTTTCCTCCCTATTATTCACCTGTGGAAACATTCGTCTTCCCTTCACAAAGCATTGTCAGGACTCAGGGTTTGCAGCATCTTCGGCTTGCGACCATAAGCATGGACAGCTGGCCAGCCAGGTGGGAAACTCGAGGATTTGTTGTGTGCTAATTCAGCGGGAACTTGCTGTACCAGGCAGGGGCTAAGGTAAGTGGAATCCTGAGTAAGAGAAATGGGAAAGAGTTCATTATAACTCTGAGTGGGGGATGGAAGCCAAGAATTTACCTAGAAAGTCCACAGAGCCCCTGTCAGGGATTGTGGGAGTTAGTAACACTGTTCTGTCTTCTTTTTGATAGAGCACCTAACACAGTATCAGTTGGAATGCATGTGGTTGCAAGTAATAGAAATACTAATTCATCATGATGTCACCAACTAAGTAGTTTGTTATCTCACATAAGGAGCCCAGAGAGACAGCTCTAGGGTTGGTTAATTCACCAGCTAACTGACGTCTCAAAGGCCCAGGTTATTTCCACATTTTTACTCTGCCATACTAAGTGTTTTGGCTTATCCTCATAGGCCGCTGTCCTGTTGGACTCAAGATGACTGCTTTGGTTTCAGGAAAAATACACAGACCCCAAGTCCAAAGCAAACATTCTTACTTTTATTTTCTTTTTCAAGGAGAGCATTCCCAGAAGCCTCAATCAGATTTCCACCTTAGGTCCATTGGCCAAAATTTCCTCCCTGCCCACGCCTAAGCCAATCATGCGGCGGGGGAAATCATTCCACAACATTCTCACCCCGCCTAGATTTCTGTGAAGGACTTCGTAACTTGGAAGAGAATGAACAAAACCAGATCATATTAATAGGGAAATGGGTGGATGGCTGAACAGAAGGCCACTAAAATATTATCACTAAACAAGAGGTTCTCTGCTTGGAGTTGAGGGGCACAGCCTTGGGGATTCAGGCTTTGCTCTGAATCATCTCATGTGTTCTCTTCAGTAGCAAGTAGTCATTAGAATCACATGAGGCGAATGAGCACAACGCAATGAAGAAACACCCTTACTACAGTGAGACTGTGTGGGAACAGACCAGGCGCGAGCAGGTGGGGAAGCCCTCAGCAAAACTCTGGAGAGCCCAAAGCAGGGCTTCTGCCTTGGAGTCTTTCCTTTCTGTGCCCTTCCTCCCCACGCCAATCCCACCCACAGGACCCAGGGGGTTCGCGTTCTCCTCTCTGCCCCATTTCGCACTAAGCATCAAACATTTCACATGAAGCTTTTCCTGACAATGAGAACAGGATCAGGATTAAAAAATAGAGCTTGAATCCTAGCTCTGCCACTTGCTAGCTTTTTAACCATTTGAGCCTCAATTTCCCCACCCTCAAAATGTTGCTCCCGTGGTTGTCACTGTTAACCACAAAGAGCAATATAACTGTTAACAACTCAAAAATCTCCGTGGCTTCATAAAAGTTTATTTCGCAGTAACACAAAGTCCAACACTGATGATTCTGGTCAAGTGGCTCTCCTGTGACCTTAAGGACTTGAGGATGCTACCTTCCCATTTGGGGGCACCACATCTTCAAAATGCAACCTTTAAGGTTTTTGAAGGAAAGTCACCCTGCTTTAACTGCCTTGACCTGGCAGTGACTTCATTGTTGAGAACTAGGACCTAGCTCAATCCCAGGGAGCTGGAACACAACCCTTTGATGTACGCCCTGCAGAGAAAACAGATGTGGTGAACATCAAACTAATCTCGCCACATCGTTACTGTTGCTGCTGTTACTATTAATACAGTGTGCTGACAGGCAGTCATTTTCCAGGTGTACCTACAGCCCCTAACAGTTCATTGAGGTTCACTGCCATAACCCCAGGAAGCCGTTTCTGGGAAGTGATGAACCTCAGGGCATGGTTTGAGGTGTCAAAGGAACTTCGTTACAAGCCGACTCGGTCAATGTGGCGCTTACTCCTGGCTGATGGTGCATGAGCTCCGCTCCATCGCCTCAGGTCCCATTCTGTCTTCATGCCCCTCGGCCCCCAGTTCGCTTTTACTCACAGTACTAGACTCCCTCTTTGTCGGAGGGCTTCCCTTACACTCTGGAAGCTGCCTTGCCTGTGTGCATAGGGGACAGGAAGTGCCTAGAGATGGTCATCCCTCTGAGCTCGCCTTTAACTGGTGACAGGTGGGCAGAGGGGCTGGGCTCTCTGGACCTCCCAGGTGGACGATCCAGAGACCATCAGCAGGGGGCCTTGTTGGCTTTGCGCTTTCCCTTGGCTTCCTCCTTCCTATACCGAGACCACTGCCCAACAAGTCGCTTTCACAGGAATCCTCATCTCAGGGTCAGCTTCGGGGGGGCCAACCTGAAACAGTGGATACATTGAAGAATCGGAATTTCAAAAATCCCTGTTGAATCAAATAGCTGAGCAGGGTTTTCAGGACATCATTACTTGCCTCCCACCTCAGTTTTTACATCCCAAAACCAAAGTTTCACAGAGGCCGATGTTGGAATGATGGGGAACCCCCAAGTGGAGTCGGGAATCAAAGATGTTCTGTAGCAGCTCACGGGCCACAGTCAGGGCCTCAGAGCGTCTGAGAGACAGGACTCAGCCCACTGCCAGTCGGGTCATCTGAAAGTGGAATTTAAATCAGTCTCTATCAATTGAGTTAGGTTTGCTTTTCTCAATAGGATATCTTATGGTGAATGGGTAGACTCTGGATTGCAGAACATGGATTTCCCAAGATTTGTGCTTAGATGTCCAGTTTGCCACAGATGAGGAGCTTCCAGCTTGATGTCGACCCTGTACAAAGCTGTTCCTTTTCCTTCTACCCCAACAGGCGGTCTCTTTGGCTCTAACTAGGCCTCCTCTTGCCTCAGAACTTCTGATTTCCCCCAAATTGGGAGCTATGTTTAGCCATGACCTCAGAGCAGGCACATGCAAAGCACAGTGAAGTGCATACAAGGCTGCTACTCCAGCCACTCGAGGTGCTTCTGTGGCCATAATCACAGTGGTGAACACTGTCCAGTGCCACCCAGACGCCTCCACAGGAACTTGCTGTCCCAGCGGTGGGGCGTGCTGCTGAATCTAATGACTGAGAGATGTGGGCACACAAAGGTCTGGTCATCTCAGCCCAACACAGAACCAGCCAGAGGACCCTTAGGCTTGACCAAGGCTGTCACTGGCTTTGGCTCAGTTTCTTTCTCTGCCTGCTTCTCCTTCCTTCCCCTCCCTTACATGGATGTTGACTCCTTAATCAACATTCTGCATGAAAACTCCATCTCAGAGCCTGCTGTCAAGGGTGTCCAACCTGCAACAGTCACATGGCTCTCCCTCCACCGCCAGGACTCTCCCCGAGGGCACCAAGGATGATGAACCCAATGGCCACACTCAGTGCTGGACTCAGCTCTCCCCTAGTTTTCCTGGCCCCGGCTCAAGGGCAAGGAGAAGAGAAAGCCTCCCCGGGTGCAGTTCGAGGCTCGTGCAATGGCCTTGGCTGCCTCATTTTGATGCACACAGAGGGCAAAGGGGCTTTTGCGGTCAATGCTGGGGCAGGGGATCACCAGCTCTGAGCACTCGATACCCCGAGAGCTCCCTCTTCTCCATCCTCACATCCAAGCTGTAGCAAGTTAGCCCTCCGGGTGCTTCATCAAAATCTGTTTTAAGTCCATCCACTCCTCTCTCTCTCCACTGCTCCCACCCTGGCCAGAGCCACAGTCATCTCTTACCTGGTCCTATGCCTGTTGCCTCTTGTAATTCATTCTCTACGCTATAGTCAGAGCGATTTCTCAAATCTCTCCTTGGTTCTTTCCATAATTGCCACCTATTGATTCCTAACCATCTTTTCTCTTGATATATGTGTATCTTCCCTTATCTCACTGAAGGTGTTAAATATATGGATTTTACAATTTCTGCTCTGATTGCGCTAATAGCTTGATTTCCTTAGTTATAAGATCTCTCTTCTGTTAAGTTTATTAGTGCTCTTTTGTGGGGGTGGTCATCTTCACGCGTGTGTATATATGCATTCTTTATTTGCTGGTTTCCGGGAAGGAGGAATGGTTTTGCTTTTGCTTTTCTCTTTTTTCCTAATTGAGGTAGAGCTACTTAATAACAGATAAGTTTCAGACGCACGGTATAATTTGACATCTGTGTACATCATAAGCAGGCTTACCACCAAAGGTCTAGGTTTTACCCGTCACCATGTATTTGACCCCCTTTACCCACTTGGCCTGCCCTCTGGCCCCTTCCCCGCTGGTAACCACTGATCTGTTGTCTGAACCTGCGAGTTTGTCTTTGTTTTCTTTTGTTTGTTTCTTGTGTTTTATATTCCACGTGTAAGTGAAATCATACCTATTTTGTTCTTTTCCGTCAGACTTTACTTCGCAGAAGACTCTCAAGACCCATCCATGCATGTCACAAATGGCAATATTTCACCTTTCTTTTGTTTGAGTTACACACACACACACAGGTACACACAGACACACACACATACAGGATCCGGTAGAAGTAATTCCTGCTTGAGTGTGGTTGGTAGGGTAACAATATGGGTGTAATAATTTATAGTTTTAATTTGAACCTTTCACCTAAAATGTCATATAGGGTGCTTGAGTGTGATATTGTTATGTTACAGAATTACATGCTTGTGTTTTTGTAATAAAAGTTTTTGTAGTAAAAGAGGGGTGTTATTTGTGCCGGACCATATGTGTGTGTGTGCATGTGTGTGTGTGTGTTTATTTATTTCACATTTTCCCCATATTAAAACTACACTTGGTTTTGGGCAGGCCACCAGGGCATGGGTGGGAGCTGTCGCCTGGATGTGCACCGTGAGGAAGGTCAGGCAGGGTCTCTCTGTCCCACCGGCACACGGGGGTGGCTTGCTCCTCCTGGGTGTAGTCAGCCATGAAGGGCTCCACCTGGTCCTGTCCCCAGCTTTCTTTCTGACAGATCCCAGCTAGAGGCAGGAGTGTCCCTTCCCAGGAAATTCTTCCTGACAACTCAACCTAAAGGTGTTCTTCCCTTTCATTGCATCGATCACCAGAGTTCATTAAGTATTTATTCGTTAATGGTCAGCCTCACTCCCTCGGCCGAGCTGTGAGGGTGGAGAGCGAGTGTGTCTGGGCCACCATCGTGCACCCTGTTCTCAGCACTGCTCATACGTATTTCAGGAAATAATTATTGAATAACGCGTCGCTCCCACTTCCACATAAGACTGCATGTAAAGAAGGGCGTCTTAGCTAAGCGCAATCTGAAACAGCTGCAGGAGAGGACGCCGCATCAGATGAGGAGCAGAGGGAGATCCTGCGCTTCCGCTCGGATGCAGCGGGGCAGAAGAACGATGCGCGTGGCTGCGTACAGGCCCCGGGTCCGAGGAAGCTGCAGCTCGGCCACTGTCCTAAGGTGACTCTGGAGCCTGACTTCACCTTCCCCAGAGCAGGGAGCTCATCTTTCCTCTGAACTCACAGACCGCTGTCAGCAGAGGGAGGCGGAGCCTGCTGTAGCTGCTGCAGGACCGTTACGGGGCAATTGGGAGACTATTAGATTAGTCGCTGGGTCCCCGGGGTTTGACAGGCAGGAGGCGGAGAGGACGAGGGGGCCCGGCTGTGCACTGCACCACTTTTGAGTCACCCCGGATGCCGGCACCCCCACTGCACCCCATCAGCACCACTGTGTCATCTGCAGCCATCTGCCCATTCCTGTTCTCAGTGGTGAGAGCTGCAGTTGGTAAGGGACTTTCCAGAAAAGAGGATGTTATGACCCTTTAGGAGAAGGGAACTTTAGAGACTACAGCTTCTCTCCCCCTCTTTTTATAGTTGCGGGAGCTGGTCCAGAGCAGCGATGACAGCCCAAGGTCACACAGGCAGTCAGAAGGTGAGCCCCGGCTGGAAGGCAGAGCTCCTGACCCCAGTGCACAGACACTGCCCCAAACCGCCCTCTCTCTTCGTCCTCTTCTGCCTTGCTCCTCTTTTCCCTAATTCTGCTCCACCTTGTCCCAGCCTCTTCTTTCCACTTCGGCTGTGAGGACATCCACCGCACCACTGACCCCTTGCTCCTGCCCCACCACCATGCAATGTGCCTAACCCTGCCGGGAGTTAAGGGTCTTGCTGGCCTCTGACCACGTGGGCATCGACTGACCAGAGCTCCCTCTGTGGCACCAAGCAGCTTTTGGAGACCGTAATAGGAAGACCAGGAATGGGGCCTCCAGGGCATGCACCGGTCTAGGCTCACTGCCCACCTGCACAGGCACAGGGCGTTCATTTCACTCCCAGGGCACCCCCAGTCTGGCACTTGTCCCATGAAAGCGGGAACCTGATTCTCAGGTTGCAGACCTGGTTCCCTGGGATGGGAACAATTGTGAGGCTGCTGGACTGTGTGTGGGTTTCATCGGACGAGCTGAAGCATGGACCTCTGTCTTCAGCATCACCTGTGCCCTCTCTCCCTGGTGCCTCACCTCCTCCCACCTTTTACTCCAAAGCAAAGTAATCGTTATGTCCTTCTTTTCGGTCATCACTGTACCTGGCGCGACTTCTACTCCTGTACCCAGAACACTGACTATCTGTTGGTCCTCCCATTCTGAGGGCAGAATCTGTCTCTAGCACCCAAGGATGCTGGTGCTGAGGAGAGCCTCAGTTATTGCTGGCTGGTTGGGATTCTGACCACCTGGGATCCAAACTTGGGTGCAGAAGGAAGGATGGAAGGCAGAGCAAGGCTCCCTCAACCCTGAATTTCTCACCCCCACCTCCCAGTCAGGGCCATGGGCGACCAGGGGCAGCTGCTCCTGCCTTGCATGTCACAACCCTCCAGCTAAGCAGAGCCTGGTGTGGGCAGACCCCACAGTAGGGGTGAATGGAAGAGAACAGCTGAGTGAGGAGGCTTTGGAGCAGGATTGATGCTGGGGATTCTGGAGTGACCCGTCCCGTATAGGAGCATTGTTCTAGAGTGTGTTCTGTGGACACACTGCTGGACCCTTGGTGGGCTCTGCAGTGTGTCTGCAGAAAGAAAAGATTCTGCAACCATCCTGGTTTGGGAAGCGCTCCTTACTTACAGACATACTCCTTGTGCAGCTTCAGAGTGCACTTCAGTGTGTTAAAGGCTTCAAGCAACCCTATAATTAGAAACACGAATTGTAAAACTATAAAGACAAAAAATAAATAATGGGGGAAATCCCTCTACCGACCCTGAAGTTAAGTAGGTGCCTGGGCAGGAAAGCCCTGGCTCCTTCCGGCCTGTGCAAGGCTTCAAAAGCTGTCAGCACCTTCGTCTCAAGACCACACTGCACTTCAGGGGTGTGTGCTCCCACCATCGAGGCTCAGACATTCAGTCTTCTCCTTTGTATTTTGTTTACGCCTAATTGCAATTTCTTAAAAAACGAATAAACAGTTTGAGCCTGGAAAGAGAGCTGGCCAATGAAATGCTGAGCTTGAGTATTACAGCATCAGCGAGGCTGCCCATTGGCTGATTTGCCCTGAGGAGATGGCTGCAAGTCCACGCCTTCCCCCGGCTTCAGAGAAGCTCGGAGGGGTGCTGGAGCGGTGGTGATGCCCCTGGCAGTGAGCCCCATTAGCCTGTGAGCCTGGCCATCCTTGGCTGGCAGTTGGTGCCAGCCGGTTGCAGAGCGAGCCTGCTTACCAGCGTGGCCTCCCACGACCAGATCCTGGACTGCGACTGCCCACTGTCACCCTGCTATCACAGTGGTGTTCAAGTTCATTCAGCCTGGGGCAGTGTGCTGGGATGTGGTCTGCTAGAGCGGATTAACCCTTCCTTCAAAGCTAGTCCGAGTTCCCATTCGAGGATGGAGGCCTCTTTGCCTGCCCACACCATTACTCTGCTTTAACTTCTAAATAACTCATCCTTGGTTGGCACCCATCTCTTGGTACTTGTGGTGAATATTGTACTGTGGTTCAGTGCCAGAGCCATTGCTCCTTTCTGTCGTTGTACAAAGCTGGGCACATGTATTCTGGAATAAAGACCACATCCCTTGCCTTAAACTAAATTCTGGCTAACAGTGTATTCAGATTCTATCAACTTCAGACAGTGTTCCTGAACTCAGGGGGTGTGCCCCTTGTCTTTCATCCTCTCTTTGCTGGGAGGAATAAGACAGGCTATCTGGAGGTCAAACAGCCGGGGTGGACCACGAGGTGGCACACTAAGGACTGTGGGATAGCAAGATGGAGGTAGCCTGGGCCTCTGATAATTATGGAACACCATGCTAGTCCTGGACTGCCACTTCCAGACATACATGCGTACCTGTTATCAGACATCTTTTTGGATATGTGGTGGTATTCATCAGGGTTCTCCAGAGAGACAGAACCGGTATGGTGTGTGTATATTGAGATTTGTTTTAAGAGATTGGTTCCTGTGATCGTGGGGGTTGGCAAGTCTAAAATCTGCAAACCCGGGACAGGAGGTGTTGCAGCTGGAGCCGGAAGGCATCCGGAGGCAGGATCCCCCCTTCCTCAGCAGACCTCAGGCTTTCCTCTTAAGGCCTTCAAGTGATTGGATGAGGCCCACCTGAGGACAGGTAGGGAAGGTAATGGCTTTACTCAAAGTCTATTGAGCACATCTAAAAAAATGCTTTCCCAGCAACACCTAGATTAGTGCTTGAGCAGACATTGGATACTATGGATTTATGGGCTGATTTGTGCCCCTGAAGTCCTAAAGCCCCAGTACCTTGGAATGTGATTGTATTCGGACAGAAAGCCTTTAAAGAAGTCGTTAACTTAAAATGAGCCTGTCTGGGTGGGCCCTAATTCAGCCTGACAGTGTTCTTCTGAGAAGAGGAGGTGAAGCCACACAGAGAGATCCCAGGGTGCAGGAACACTGCAGGCCGACCATGTGAAGACAGTGAAAAGGTGACCGTCAACTGAAGAGGCTTCAGGAGGAGCCAACCCTGCTGTCACCTTGATCTTGAGTTTCCAGCCTCTACAATTTCAAAGAAATTAAGCTCTGTTTGAACCACTCTATCGGTGGTATTTGGTGTGGCAGCCTAGCACACTAGTGCACCTGACCTAGCCGTGTTGACACAAAATTAAGGTTGCCAGCGGTGCTTATTTTCCTGACAGGCACAGTCCATTCATCTTTGGGGGGGCCTGTGAGTTTTCAGACCGTTACAGGGTTTGGGCTCTAGATTCCTCATTGCTGGTGGGAGGTGGAAGGTGGTAAGCAGGGGCAGCCTCTGTCAAATTCGGGTTGCAGAGCAATCTCTCTGGAACGACTGCTGGGTGGAGTAGAGTGAGACCGTAATGAGGCTGGCTTAAAACCTGGCGAGTCTGGGCAGACCATGCAGGTGACTTCCTCTTTTGTGGTGGTGGGTGTGGGTGGGTGCAGTGGTCAACAATTCATTTGATTTTAGGCGTGTGGAGTTGTAGTTGCTTGTGGGACACCCGCATAGGGATTTCAGGAAGCAGTTTCATTTGCTAGTTTGGAGCTCAAGGAGAAGCCTGCTGGAAAATTCAGATTTCTAGGTAGGTTTCTGTGCAGCAATTAAATTGCTAGGAGCAGTGGTCTTCCTACCACGGTTGCAAGTCTCGTTGCCCAAACATGCCCGGCGACCTGTCTTTCTGTACTTTACTTTTTCTTTTTTCATTGTCATCAAAATAAACTGAATTTCAGAGAGGAAACGGGTACTGTTGAGAACCCTGCCACAAGAAAGAAAAGCACAATTTTGAGGCAGACATAACTCACATTTTACTGGCTTTGGTTTTCTCTCTCTCTCTCTCTCTGGTTCAAAGTCTTTGACTTTCCCTCCCAAGTCTCTGAGACTACCTTAAGCGATCAGAGGGTTGCATCCTTGGGCTCTATGGAGAAGTCTGGCTGCTCTTTTAAGGGCCTGTTCTCTAGAAAAAGCTGCTTCATCCCCATCTGGAACTTTCTCCCAGGAGCCAGAACCCACGAAGGCCCTCCTAGTCCCCAGCCCTGAGTGAGCAGGTAGGGAGAGAACCAGTGGGGTAAGAAATGTCCTGGACCTTTAGAATCTCCATCTGAATCTCTGCTTCTGACTGTGATTCTGGGCAAGTCTGCTAGTCTGTCACCACTGACCCCGCTCTGTGCCAGGCCCCAGCTTTCTGGTTATACGTGGGCCTCAGCATCTGCTTTTGGTAAAAGGGGTGAACATACCTGCCGGGCATGGTTATTGTGACACAGGAAATGAAGTAATAGGTGTGGAAGGGCCTTTCACAGGGCACCCCTCAGGGTAGAAAGTCAGTAAACATCAGGGCCCCTGCATCTGGGAACCTCACCTCTGAGTACTCTCTTTCTCTTTCCAATTCAGCAAAACAGCAACAGCAGCCACAAAACACACTCCAAGGTACCTGTCACCATTTCCTGCTGGTGAAATGTTTGCATCCTCCATTAGTTATAAATCGTAAGCACTTCCCATGTCAGAAGCTCCTGGATCTTGGGTGCCACGCTGTCCTGCTCGGTTAGGTTGTCCCTCTGCATCCAGTTCTGAAGGCTCCTGTGCTGTCTCTAGCGTGGGGAATCCACATGCTAATGAGTGGTGTCTCCTCTATTAGATGTGACTGCCTGGGTGAGACATAAAATTGTATTAACTCTTTGTTTTCCAGCAGGAACTTCTAGCCCCCAATGGGGAGCAGCACAGGGTCCTTGAAGTTGTGATCTCCCCTACAAGCGAGAGTGTTGTTTTGTGGGGAAGATATTATTTTCTCTGGTTTCCCAGCAGAAGTCTCAGGGAGCCACTTTTGGACCCCTCGTGCCCTGCTCTTGGGACCAGGAGTGTTTAAGGATGAACGCTATTCCAACTTGGTATTTTGCCATGCAACAGAGCAAACCTCCTTAGGCACGTCTACCTGCAAATAACTGACCTTCCTGAGGCCAGGTGCCAGGTTCTGATGAGGACACTACAGTTTGCATATTTCTTTTTGCAAACATCGAGGACACCCAGTGAGCATCTCTGCCTAGTTAACCTTCATGAATTAGTGGCTAAGGTTCTCCTCCAGGATTGGGAGAGCCACACAGGCTGCTTCCTGTCCTATCAGCAGAGTTGTTTCCCACACGATCCTCAGGATGATCATGGTAATGATGATGATGTGAACGACGATTGTAAAATCCACAGTCGCTCCCATTTATTGCCTGATTTGGCTGGTAAGATTTGGCAGATCACCAACATCTCTCTCTGTTTTTACTCACAATCGGCCAGAGACTGGCTAAGTACTTAGTGTGCATTGCAACGCTTTTCCCAACAGCCCTGGAGGCAGGCTCTGTTATCATCCTGCTTTACCAATCAGAAACTCAGGGTTCAAAGAGGGGAGCCCATGCAGCCCCAAGTGGCGGAGCCAGATCTTGTCCCCAGGTCCATCAGCACAAAGCTGGCACTTCTCATCTCCACAGCACAGTCTCTTTCTGGTGGGCTAGGACCCTTTGCAGTGGGACCGTCCTTGTGAATGGCTCTGTGCCACACCCAGCCTGACCCGCTGCCCAGGCATCCTCAGTGCCAGGACTCCCGTGGGCCAGGGAAGGAAGGGAGGCCCGCTCTCAGCTTTGCAGGCTGGGAGGACCTAGCCAGGAGGCAGGAGGTGGGTTGTCTATTGATTGACTGAAATTGGATTTGTTGACACAAACTGCCAGCATTTCACGGTGATGAAAGGATTGCCCACCGGCCTCATAACAAGCAGAGATTTCCCTGAGGGCTGCCAGAGCTGCTGGTGTGGTTCTTTGTGAGGAGAAGAAAGCAATTAGGAGACCGGGTGAGGTTATTAGGTCTTATTGCTTCCCTCAGCTCTCTGCACACCCGAGCAGCAGGCGGGGATTTTGGGCTCCCTCGCCTACGTGCTGTGTATTGTTTCCCCGCTTCCCTGCAGAAAGCCAGTAGGGGACCAAGAGAACTCGTCTGTGCTGCCTCTAAAGCTGATGGAGAAATGCACACATGTATTCAGGTCACCAAAGAAACAGTAGGCAGAACCAGCTTTAGCAGACTTTGAAAATGACGTCATCGGATTATAAACACAAATTTGTGAATGCACAACACACACTTTTCTTTTACCTTGCTTTCTCCAGCACCTCTCATGTTTTGCCACATTAAAAATGTTCAGCTGATATGGTTGAAAAGACATCTGCAGGTAGGGTGGTCTGCAGGATGGGCAGGGAAGGAAGAGGAGTGGAGCATGTCTTTCCTTGGGGACTCACTGCATTGCCTTAGCAACTGTTTATTAGGCTCACGCATGGGTGAGTGGATGAAGGAGAGAGGTAATGGAATATGAGGAATCAAGTCATCTTAAATTTGTGTAAATGTTAGAGCTAACACAGCGTTTTTACTCGCATTGCTTTATTTTTGTTGTACAATATACACAGCATCTTATTCATTGGTAGGTGCACAACTCCATGACATTAACTACATTCACATGGTTATGTAACCATCACCCACAAAAATGTCCCATGTTCCCAAACTGAAACTGTCCCCAGTGAACACTAACTCCCCTCCCCCAGCCCCTGGCAACCACTATTCTAGTTTGTCTCTAGGCACTTGACTATTCTAGGAAACTCATATGTAAAATCGTACAATAATTGTGGGGTTTCTTGTGTGACTAGCTTATTTCACGTAGTGTAATGTCCTCAGAGTTCGTCCACATGTTGCAGAATTTCCTTCCTTATTAAGACTAACTAGTAGTCCATTGACTATATAGATCACATTTTTGTCTGTCCATTCATCTGTTAGTGGAGATCTGGGTTGCTTCCACCTTTTGGCAATTGTGAATGATGCTGTTATGAACATCAGTATGCAAATATCTGTTGAAATGTCTGCTTTCGCTTCTTTAGGGTGTTTACCCAGAAGCGGGACTGCTGGATCATACAGTAATTCTATGTTTAATTTTTGAAGAACTCTCATACCACTGTTTACAACAGCCGTGCCATTTACACCCCCACCAGCAGTGCCCAAGGGTTCCAGTTTCTCCACATCCTCACCAACACTTGTTATTTTCTGCCTTTTGACAGCAGCCATCCTAATGGATATATCCCAATGTATCCCATTGTTTTTGATTTCCATTTTCCTAATTATTAGTGGTGTTGAACATGTTTTCACAGGCTTGCGGACCATTTTTTAAATTGTTGACACTCTAACAGATGTTCCCCATTTCCCCTCTTTGCCCCCCTACACCCAACCCCCCACCCCAGCCTTCACCACATTGTTGTCTGGGTCCATGGGCTGTGCATCTATGCATGTATGTTCTTTGGCTAATCTGTATATATGCTTTGGGGAGATGTCTGTTGAAGTCCTTTTGAATAGAGTTGTTTGTTTTTGTTGTAATGTTGCTTTATTTTGATTCTTACAATGACTAGGGCTAGAGTTATGGATAAACCCCACTTCACAGAGAGGAAAATGAAAGTCATAGATGTTCAGGAAATTGCCCAAGATTTCCTGCTCTGCCATATTCTCTCCCCCAAGGGGATAAGTCATGGGTCACTCCTTTCCAGACTTTACATTTCATTTAGGAAACAGAATACGATGATTCAAAAGATGTGGATCTCTTGCCTGGGGAGATACATCTGACAAAATATTGCTATGAGCAATGTCCGAGCATTTGCTGCCTATGTTTTCTTCTAGGATTTTTATGGTTTGGGATCTAACATTTAAGTCTTTAATCAATTTTTGAACTTATTCTTGTGTGTGGTGTATGAAGGTGGTTTAGTTTCATTTTTCTGTACGTATCTGTCCAATTTTCCCAACACCACCAGACAAGGGAAGCAAATGAAAAATAAACAAATGGAAAATAAACAAATATTAAATGTTTATTTAATAAACATTTATTAAATAAATAAACAATACATCAAAATAGAAAGTTTTTGCATAGCAGAGGAAATCATTAACACAATAAAAAGAACCCACAGAGTGGGAGAACATATTCGCCAATACATCTGATAAGGGGTCGATATCCAAAATTTATAAAGAATTTATAAAACTTAACACCGAAAAAACCCCACCCACTTAAAAAATGGGCAAAGGACCCGAATAGACACTTCTCCAAAGAGGACATACAGATGGCCAATAGACATATAAAAACACCACACCACTAATCATCAGAGAAATACAAATGAAAACCACAATGAGATATCATCTCACACCTGTCAGAATGGCTATCATCAATAAATCAACAAACAACCAGTGCTGGCGAGGCTGTGGAGAAAGGGGAACCCTTTTGCACTGTTGGTGGGAATGCAGACTGGTGCAGCCACTGTGGAAAGCAGTGTGGAGATGCCTCAAAAAATTAAAAATGGGTCTTCTTTTCGACCCAGCAGTCCCAGTTCCGGGAATATGTGTGAAGAAAACCAAAGCATTAATTTGAAAGAACATAAGCAGCCCTATATTCATTGCAGCGATATTTACAATCACCAAGATATGGAAGCAGCCCAAGTGCCCATCAGTGGATGAGTGGATAAAACAGCTATGGGACATTTATACAATGGAATTCTACTTGGGCCTAAAAAAGAAGAAAGTTTTATTTTTTGTGACAATATGGATGAACCTGGAGAACATTATGCTAAGTGAAATAAGCCAGTCAGAGAAAGACAAATACCATATGATTTCACTCCTATGTGGAATCTAATGAACAAACTGAACTAACAAGCAAAAAAAAGACAGACTCATAGACGGAGAGCAGGATGACACCTATGGGTGGGGGGAAGTTAGGAGGTGGAGGGATTGAACAAAAAGGAGAAAGGACTCATGGACATGGACAACAGTGTGGAGATTGTGGGGGAGGGAGGTGGTATAAGGGGACTAAATGGTAATGGAAAAATTGCAATAAAATAAACACACAAGAAAAGATGTGTAAAATGAAGGTTATAAATGATAAATCTTATGGGCATTCAGGAAAGGAGCCAAAGGCCTGGGTCATTGGGGGAAGACCCCAGTGGCAGAGGGGAGATCAGAACTTAGCATTAAAGAACAGCGCAGTAGGCGGAACAATGCTCCCAGGGGTGCCCATGCCTTGAGGCCTGGAACTGTGGCTATGTAGGTTATGGGGCAAGGGGATATTTGGTTGCAGATGGGATTAAGGTTTCCAATGAGCTGACTGGTGATGCAGAGGCTAGCCTAGACTCTCCAGGTGGGCCCGATGAAATCACAAAGGCAGAGGCGGCCAGGAGAGTCAGAGATGTAACGAGACTCTGAGAGTCAGACTGATGTGATTAGGGAAAGACTCAAGCAGCCATTGCTGCTTTGGAAATGGGGGAAGGGCCATGAGCCAAGAAATGTAGGCAGCCAGAACAGGCAAGGGAATGAATTCTCCCCTGCCCCCCAGAACTTCCATAAGAAACACAGTCTTGCTTAAATGTCGATTTCAGCTCAGTAGGTTCAGTTTTGGACTTCTGACCTCCAAAATTGTAAGGTAACATATTTGTGTTGTTTTAAGCCACTTACATTGAGTCTGTGGTCCTTTGTTACAGCAGCAGTAGGAAACAGATACAAACAGCCAGTGCTTGGGTAAGTGGAGAATCCAGATGCAGGATATAAATCAGGCATGTGTCCAGGCAGGAGAGACGTCTCCCTAGAGCAAAGTGTTTTCCTTAAGAAATTATTACTAATATACACAGAGTGCTTTCCTTGTTCTGTCCTGGTTTAAGCTGTTGGGCACATATTTTCAAGAACGCTATGAGGCTGGAACAAGTGTCATAGCCATTCACAGGTGAGAAGAGTCACTGCAGCGTACCTGAGCAGGAAGAGGGAGCTGTCCGCATAGGTGTGTGTGAGCGCGGTGCTAATGCAGGGCACTGCTGTCACGGCCCCTTCCAGGCTGACGAGAGGCTCTCTCATATCGGCCAAAGGCTAACCTAGCAGCAACATGCAGAAAATTAGTGGGGATGGCATGTGACTGTCCATACAGCACTATTCATTAACAGCCAAAAGGTGAAAACAATCTAAATGTCCATCAGCTGATGAATGGGTATATCCATCTGACGGAGTCCTGTTCAGCAGCAAAACAGAATGGAATACTGATCCAAAACACAGCATGATAACCTTGGCCGCGTTTTGTTGTGTGAAAGAAGCCGGTCACAAAAGACCTCATATTGCATAATTCCATTCATAGGATGTGCCCAGAACAGAGAAATCTACAGAGACTGGAATAGATTACTGGTTACCAAAGGCTTCAGGGCAGGGGAGCGGGGGTTGATAAATATAAGGTACGGATTTCTTTCACAGTGATGAAAATGACTTAAAATGGGCTGCAGTGATATTTGCCCATAATGCAGCAAAAATGTAAATGCAGCAAAATCCACTGAGTTGTGCTCTTTAGAAGGGTCAATTGTGTGGTATGTGAATTATATCTCAATAAAACTATTGTCGAAAAAGAATTAGTAGTAGAGAAACTCAACACCAGCAAACAGCTCTGTGCCACACCAAGATGTGCTGCCCAGGAATGAGAGGATCGCACCTGTCCACCAAGGGCCAGAGCTGGGGCAGCAGGCTGGCACCAAGCTGTTCCAGAAGCAGCAGGCAGACAAGCGGGCACATGGGCCCTCAGGGGGCAGGTGGGCTCTCAGAGCCAGCCATCAAGGTAGACACAGGCCTCTGACTCCATTTCCTCACTTAAAAAGCATGAGGTTGGACATCACTGTTCCCACCCTAATTACACAGAAGACCTTTAGATGTCCCCAAGGGGAATCCACTATGGAGCTCAGGATTAATGGTGAGGGGCAGGGAGTCAAAAAAGCAAAAGATGCATTTAATTTGTTGTATGCGTGCACTCATGCGATCAGCAAACATTTGTTAAACGCTAGACTCTGTCCCAAACACTGAGAAGAGAGAGCTGAACAGGAGTACAGAATCACTGCCCATGGAGTGATGTTTAAGAGCTGAGCTGTCCACATACAGCTGCTCAGGAGGCTATGAAGCCTTTGCAGTGTGGCTGGCTTTGGTGGGAAGGGCTGGAGGTGTGAAATGTACGCCAGAATCCAAACTGGATACCAGGAAATGTGGAGTATCTCATTAACACTTTTTTATATTGGTTACATGTTGAAACGATAATAGTTTGGATATTGTGGGCTAAAGTGTATCATTGAAATTAATTTCACCTGTTTCTTGGCCTTTAAACATATGGCTGCTATAAAGTGTAAAGTTACATACATGGCTCATGTCATATTTCCACGGGACAACCCTGTTCCAGTGAGAGAGGAGCAGGAATGAATAAGCAAATGAGTAGACACTGCCATTTCAGGTGATGCTGCCTGCTATGGAGATGAATGGAGCAAGCTCTGGGGATGGAAGGGCTAATGGAAATTGCTGTTTTTTCTGGAGTGGTCTCTCCGAGAAGATGGTATCTGAGCAGAGACTTGAAAGCAGGGAGAGGCCGGGTGATGCTGGAGGTGCAGCAGGCGGTATGGCTGGGGTCGGGGGGTGGGGCATGGAGCGTGGGGGGACCTGGAGGAGGGAGGAGGGAGAGGCAGGTGGGCAGAGTCTTGAGCTGCTTTGCAGGCTGTGGTGCACATGAATCCACAAGCCTTGGTGACTGACACAAGACACAGAAAATGAGGGAGGAGCCAGGACAGAGTCACCAGGAGGTGCTGAGCCGGCAAGACTGGGTGGGTGTTAGGGGCTGCCACTCTGCCTCCTTTGGGGTGGAGAGAGACCCCGTGATGGATTCAGAATTCAGGCCTGTTCCTGCTGAGTCTGAGTTGGTGCCACAGAATTCAAATGGAGATGTGCTGTTCCCATTTGGAGGTAAAGGTCTGGAGCTTAGAATGAAGACAGAGGCTGGAAAATACAGTTAGAGGTCGTCTTGGAGGACACCCTTAAACCCACACGCAGAGATTGCTCCCAAAGGCCTGAGGGTGATGAGTGGAGGGAACGGAGTGATAATTGGTTAGAGCTGGTGTGAGTCCCAGCTCTGCCACTTCCTACCATCTTGTACTAGGTCACCTGCGTGATAAATTATAAATGGCCACAGATCCTTTCAATGTTCCTCCTGTTTCCTCTCCCCAGATGTGGGCCAGCCCTGTGACTGTCCCGACAATGGCGTGCAGAGGAAGTGAAGCGGAAGCTGTGCCCAGGTCTAGACCTAGGAGGACCGCAGTGTCTGCTGCACTCTTTGGGAGCCCTGAGCCTCTGTGAGAGCGTCTCCTCCGCTCATGCTGCTGTGTAGTGAGGAAGCCCACGTGTGAGGAGGCCGGGTGGAGAGACAGAGAGAGATATCTGGACGGCCCCCAGCCATTCAAGACCTTCCAGTCGAGGCCCCAGACATCACGGAGCAGAGACTAGCTGTCCTTCCTCCTGTCTCACTCCTGTCCCACAGCATGGTGATGCATAAGAATAGTGACTTGTCGTTTTGAGCTACTAAGCTCTGCTAGTGGTTTGTTGTTCAGAAATAGATAAACAGAAAATATTAAAATAGGGTAATAATATATATTTGATTGTTGGTAGGACAATATGAAATAGTAAACACAGTTTCTGGAACTGGATAGATACTAAATAAACATTTTTTTGCTTCTCTTTATACAGCTTGTACTATAAAGTCAAAATCTGTCTCGTCTTAGTTCAGCCTTGTGGAATGTTGTCTGATGGGAGTAATGGCCACCTTAATGAGGTGTCTTCAGACCCAAAACTGAAGCAGGCAACTCCATAGAGTGTAACAGAATCTATTGTAGGTAATTCCCTCATGGGAAGGTTGGGTGCGGCCAGAAAAGAGGACCCAGTGCTCTGCATAGATTGCTCTCTGCTAGCAGACCCCAGTCAGAGCACTGCTTTTGCAGCATAACTCGGGTGCTAATGACTGCTAAGGCACAGGGACAATGAATGCAGGAGGGCCAGGGACACGCCCCCGGTGGTCTTGTGACAGATAACTGCTTATAATTAATACTATTACCAGTTTGATAATTATCTCAGTTGTCATGCCATTCTGGCTGTCCATAGCAGCACAATTTACAATAGCCAAGTGCTGGAAGCAACCCAAGTGCCCATCAGCAAATAAACGGATCAAAAAACAGTGGCACATTTACACAATGGAATACTATACAGCAGAGAGAAAGGAGCGCCTATGCTTCGTGACAGCATGGATGGAACTGGAGAGCATTATGCTAAGTGAAATAAGCCAGGTGGCGAAAGACAAATACCATATGATCTCACCTATAAGTGGAATCTAGTCAACAAAACAAACAAGCAAAATACAACCAGAGACATTGAAATAAAGAACAAACTGACAGTAACCAAGGGGAGCGGGGAAGGGGATAATGGGGGGAGCTGAAGGGTCATCAAGGAACATGTATAAAGGACTCATGGACAAGGCCAAAGGTGGGTAGGATTGAGGGTGGGAGGTGCGGGGTGTGGGGCAGGGAAAACTGGTGGCAGGAAAATGGAGACAACTGCATTTGAACAACAATAAAAATATTTATGGCAACAGTTTAAGGAGCACAGATAATTATCAACTACAGAGATTTGATATGCTTGCTAAGAACAGTAAGGTTGGTGAAGATTGACAGCATGAAAGGTAAAAATGAAATGAGACCCAGAACACAGAGATGGAGTTGGTTTTGTTCACATATATGTCTGTACAAATGACATGAAATAAATGACATGAAATGACATGAATTAATAATAAGATAATATGTATTATCTTATACATATTCTATTTTTTAAGGATTTTATTTATTTATTTATAGATAGAGGGAAAGGGAAGGAGAAAGAGAGGGAGAGAAACATTAATGTGTGGTTGCCTCTCACACACCTCCCAACTGGGGACCTGGCCTACAACCCAGATATGTGCCCTGACTGGGAATTGAACCAGCAACCCTTTGGTTCTCAGGCCAGAGCTCAATACACTGAGCCACACCAGCTAGGGCTCATATATGTCTTTTTAAGTGTACGGAAATGAGATAGTGAAATCATAGGCTATAGTTCCTAAGCATGTCGCATATCTCCCTTTAGTTATGCTGGTTTCAAGTCACATAATCCTGGTCACTCTTCCTCAAATCTGTTCTATTTTAAAATTCCCGTTTGAGTGTGTCACCCCAGAAGGACCGCCATGGGTGTGGTAAGTGCAGCACCAGGCATGACGAGCGTCTCTCTGTGGACACGTCACACCACTGCCCGATCATGCAGGTTGGAGCAACACGGCAGGCTCCGAGGATGCTGATTCTATTATTCAAAGTATTTACCATCATTTCTACTTTTATGATTGCGCAGATTTGATCAATAATACTATCCCTCTTCTTATTCAAATAATTTATAAAAATGTTAGACAAGACTGGGATGAAGATGAGCCAAAAGAGGTCTCACTGTACGCTGACATTTGTTCATGAATCTGCCCCGCTGGGGATGTTTGTTCCACCAGTTCTGTGTGAATCACCCAACAACACTCTGTCATCCAGCCCACATTTTCCCATCTGCTTACGGGAATATTCGACCTAGCTCTGCAGCATGTATTATCTACTTTTGCTCTGTGGCAAAAGTTGATGTCATTGCCTGACTATGTCAGGTGCCATTGCAGGCAGGGGCCCCAGTCTGCTTTTCTGTTGATGACTGCTGCAGTAAACACGTGAGAAGTACTCAGTGAACTCTCGGGTGACTGACTTTCTCAGCCGTACCACTCCATCAATGTGCTGTTTTCTCAGTGAAGCCTGTTCTGACCCCACAGCATATGTTTTGTTCACAGTTATTTAATATGTAGGGTGTGTGAAAAAACTCAGTTTGATTTACATTCTTGTTTTAAGTGAATCACTTACATTTACCCCAGGTTGAATACTTAACAGGGGAATTATAGAGAACCATACGATGCAGGGAAGAGCAGGTATGCTGTAGGCAACTTGGGGAGAGAGCTGCCTTGCGAGGATGGAAGATGGGATGCAGCAGCTCACTCAGCATGGACTGGAGCCCGGGAGAAGCTGGCTGTGCTCGGAACAGGAAATTGTCAACCTCTGTGAGCCTGGCGCGTTCACGGGGACTTAGTGAGCAGGGGACTTCTGTTAGCACGCTGGTCAGCCACTGGCAGCAGAGGCAAAGCAGGTTTAGCAAGGTCAAATTAAGAAGAGATCATTTCAGTGGTTCTAAATGTCTATTTGTTTATTTTAGTCTATTTTTATTGTTTGATTTAATCATGGCCAATAAGTGAATTTTTAAATTTATGTTTTGCGCTGATGAAATCAACATTTACCAAAATAGTATTCAATCATGGTTGAGACTGGAGCAGATTACCTAGATTCAAGTTCCCTGGTACTCCATTTGAATTATTTAACATTTTGACACTTCGGTTTTATCATCTGTAAAGTGGAGGAAATGATTTCATGGGGTTTGTTAAAGGGTTAAATTAGACAAGACATGTAGAATGCTGAGAACAGTGCCTAGCACATAGTCATTGCTTATTAGGTGATAACTATTATTGTTTAATATTTTAAATAATCAGGTGATATTTTCTTGGGGTTCTAAGTATTCAAATTCTGAAGTTATTCGTTTTTAAATTGAAATAGCTGCTATTCATCTTCAACAAATGTATACAGAGACAAATAAATTGGTAAAGAAAAATTAGGAAGAAACAAACTTTGGAATCCTGTTAGGCTAAGCCCCAACCTTCAAACAGCGAAATCCAGGTCACTGAAGGTCACAGAAAAAGTAAGTATATTTATGCACCTGTAATTGTTCATGCTGCTAATTTTCAAATTTTAAAATATCACCTGACATACAGGTTAAATGAATGGAAGATTTCCATTGAGCCTCCTCCCCCCAATTTCAGAAATTTAGATTCAGGAATCTTAAATTGGGGTTTAAGAAGCCAAAATTTTGAACAAGCATTGTGGAAAAATTTCAATCTTCCTTCCTCCCTTCCTTTCCTCATTTGCTTTCTTACTCCTTTCTCTTCCCCTTCTATTCATTCATTCATTCATTCATTCACGGTGCCTAGCAATTGTATTCCTTTCCTAAGTTTATGGAATCCACAAGTCAAATAGACCAGACATTCGTTCACCCTGAACCCTGGAAGCAAAGGCATAGATGTGTGGCTTAAACCTGGCTGAAACAGTGTGCAAAGTGGGGGTCCCCAATAGTATTCCCCACAGCCCATGGTTGGGGGATGGGGAAAGGGGATGATACAGTTAAGATACTTCTCATAATAATGGCAAGGTGATAGTTGATAGCTGTGCAGCTGCCACATTCAGACCATATAAGTGACTCATGAGGCAAGGGGTTGGGGAGCTTATCCTTCACCTGCGTGAGAGGCGGGAGGCAGAGGCTCCTGTGTCACAGGGTACTCTTGCCCTGACTAAAGATGGCAGCTGAAAGAAGGTCAAAAGTAGCACGTTGTAGGAGGAACTGGATATGAGGGCACATAGGAAGCTCTGGGTCAGCATTTAAAACAAAGGTGGGCTGAGAGAGGGAGGAGAGGCAGCCAGGAGGAAGGAGCCAGGAAGTAGGGGAATTCCTCCAGGAGGGCCAAAAGAGTAGGGAAGCAGCCTCATGGGCTACAGGGGGATTTGGCCATGAAGTCTGAGAGGAAGCAGCAAGCAGCTATGCAGTTGGTATTGAACCATGAGGGCTGGTGTGTAAGTTAGAAGCTACGCGGGCCAGGAGTTAGGATTCCACCATGTGACCTGGGGTAGTGAGGAAGGCAGGCTTGCGGGCTAAGGAAAGGGTGCAAGGAGAGAGCTGATGGAGCTCTGCAGGGAACCAGAAAAATTGATGGAGCTGTGAGGGAACCTGCAGAACCAAGCACAGATTCACGGGAGTTGCTTTGGAACTGAACTATGACCAGGAATATAGGCTTCTGCTTCTCTGAAGGATGTACAGAGAACCCACTCTCTTGGGACATGTGCCTCCCTGGACTCCACTATGATCCAGTGGAACACGGCACATGTTTCCCTGACCTGCTACATGGAGGCTGAGGACAATGTACTCCAGATCCTGAAGGAGAGCTGCTGTGAGAGGATAGCAACTCTGAAACCATGGGTGTGTCTTCCAGAGGGGATGGAGACCTGTTTGGGCAGCTGGCTTAAGAACAGATAAGGATGTGGGGACTTCTGGGCATGGTTCTGGCTTGTAGCCTGGTGGGGATCAAGGGAAGTGCTGGGTCTCGTGAGAGAACAAATCTCCGAGCAGGAGTGCTCCCAGCACCCTACTGGGTGCCCCCTACTGGGGACCTGGCCTGCAACCCAGGCAAGTGTCCTGACTGGGAATCAAACTTGCGATTCTTTGGCTCACAGGCTGGTGCTAAATCCACTGAGCTACACCAGCCAGGGCTTTTTTCTGGAGTTTTTATCTGTTCTTTCATTTGGGCCATGTTTCTTTGTCTCCTCATTTTGGCAACCCCCTTGTGTTTGTTTCTGTATATTAGGTGGAGCTGCTTTGACTCCATGTCTTGGTAGTATGGCCTAATGTACTAGGTGTCCTGTAGGGTCCAGGTCGATGGAGTCTCAAATATGGCACCAGCCGGCCAGCTCTGTGGCTCTGTGAGGGGGGTGCTCAGAAAAAGTACAATGGCCTCTGCCTGCTGTTCTGTCTGATCAAAAGCTGTTCCCCAGCTCTTGCCTTGATGCCAGACACTTCAGTTCTTCCCCTATGCCACTGGTGCCTTTTCAGCTGCTACCCCACTGCAGAAGCTCAGAGGGAGTGAGTCTGAGTAAGTCCATGTGTGGACTTTTTAAGGGAAACTGCTTGGAACTCTAGAAGTTTCTTCCACTGACTCAATCCCCACTGATTTTTTCAGCCAGTAGTTATGGGGACTTACATTCCTGGCACTGGGACCCTGGATTGGGGAGCCTGATGGGGGGCTGGGACTCCTTCTTCCTGAGATACCCCTCCTGAATTTTTATCCATCACACATAGTTGTGGGACCAACCCATCCCCCATCTCTGCTCCTCTTACCAGTCTGGATGTATGTGGTTTCTTGAATTCTATAGTGGTCAGACTTTCATCCAACTCGATGGTTCTGAGTGATAGTCGCTCTATATTGTAGTTGTAATTTTGATGTGGTTGTGTGAGGAGGTGAGCTGTGTTTACCTATGCCATCATCTTGAACAGAAGGGCTAATTAATTTCTAACTTACACCTGCTTTAAAGTGTTCAAAAGATTTTCTGGATTCCACCCTCCCCCTTTTTTTTCTTTGAATCCTGGAATATTATTTTCATAATTAACTGCTAAGCTAATATTCAAACTCATGTATTCATTCACTCATTCATTTATTCACCCATTAAAACTTCTTTGAATGCCTGCAAACTGTGAGGTACCAAGAGGACAGAAAAGTCTACTGAGTAGGATAAGAAGTACATCAGCAATTAATAGAGATTTTGTGTCAGCATTTCATGATTCCTCCAGGGTTTGGCATTACTGTTCAGAGCCAAGAAGCAAGAGTAGAAGGAGCCACCCACAGAAATAATATTTTTAAATGGCTCTGAGTTCATAGAAGTGAGAACGGATTACCGCCCTGTAGGGAGGTCTCTAGCAAACACCAAGGAATAATGAAACCAGGGAGAAATGCAGATGTTATTCTTAGAGTCATCAGTGTTTAGAGCTAGAAGAGATCCCAGGGCCATTTGGTTGAACTCGACAGTGCTCCTTTGGACAGGTATCCTGTCACTGCTTGCTTAATTTCAATAACAGATGGAAACTTTAACAGGGCAGCCTGCCCACTGTTTGTCTGCTACAGTTGTTGAAACGCTTGTTCTTAAATTGAGGTGGACTTCCATTCCTGTTTTTTTCTCTTTTTCTTTTGATCTCACTCTGCCCTCTGATTCCACCAAAAAATTTTTGTCTCTCCAAGCTGGCCCTCCCCATACTAGAATGCAAGTATGATGTCTCCTCATGACCTCTCCATTTCAGCTCAATGTTCTCAGTTCCTTCAACAGCTCTTCAGGAGCATTCTTTCCTAACTTCTCACCACGGCACTTGTCATCATCTTTCCCCAGACTCAGTGCCAGAGTCAGGTGACATTCTTTCTCCACAGGTGTGTCAATCAGTGGTCAGTGTCAGGAAGCTGACATTCTTCCACTCCTTCCTGTTCCCACTTCTTCCAGTTCCCCCTCTTTTTCCCATCTCCATTCTCTGAATCAGTCCTTGATTTTCTCTTTCCAATCTGGGATCTGGGAGAGACACATGTGTCATTAGGAGTAAAGGTGACCCAAAACAACACATCCATTTCTCCAGAGAGATAATGGATTGTGTGAATGGGCAAGTGCCCCAGTGCTCAGGAGAACTATTCTTTACATGCCAAGACATTAAAAAGTTTCTCTCCAAAGTCTTAGGCAAGAAGGTACTGTGTAGTTTATAAATAATATAATTATTTACAATAAATAAAACTAATTCTTTACAATTAATAAAATAATGAATTTCCATTTGTCGTACCATTAGTCATTGCCTGTGAGATACAAATGTCAAATATGCATAATGTCAAACGAGTTTGATCAGAGTAGCTGTGGAGTCTTGGCTGAATCACCCAACTCCTTCAATCCTCAGTTTCTCAATTCTTCAGTTCACTCGGTTTCCTCTTCAGCTTCAACATGGACATAGTGGTAGCAATCGCTTGCAAATCTATGTCTCAGGGAGAGATACACATGTTGGATCTGTGTAAGTTGTGGTCTGCTATACAAACAGGGGATACTGTTGTCACAGTGAGTGTGGTTTTGCAGATAACACGTGTCAAAATACAATTCAAATGTGTATTGCCTTTGCATTCTTAAATTTCTCCAAGTGATTTGCCCACAATTTTTAGATGCAGAATGCTCTAGGGGCCAGTAAAGCTCTCAGAACAACCTGTTGAAGATTGTCTGTCTTCTCACTCTTCTTCCTTAAGTATGGTTACCTTATGGCCTGAGTGGAGCATACATCTAATTTACTATTTTGAAATGGGCATCATTTTCATCAATGACTCTATTAGTTGCTCATCCCCCAACTTGTGATCTTTTCCCTAATAAATAAGCAGAAGCCCTCAGAAACCCAGGTTCTGCTCCTGAGGTCCCAGTTTCTGCTTTGGTCTCTGGCACCTGCTTCCTCCAAATATGAGTTCTTGGCCTCAACCCATTGTAGCTCTGACTGCACAGGAAGAATAAAAGGTACATGTATATCCAAAGAAAGTAATAATTTATAGGTGGAGCAATCCTAGCCTTTAAAAGGAACATCCTAACCTTTCAAGGGTTTTATTTGTAAATAAAGTAGAGAATTTTCCATGTTTTATGCAAGTATAATTTTTTGGTGGTAAACAGTAGGATGATATATATGTATATTTCCTATCCAAAACTGTATGCAATTAGCATTCGGAAGATTGCAATTATTGCCTGGTTGGGCTTTTTGTAGGCACTAAAATTGATTTCTTGGCTGAATTATTTTGCAAAAGACTTAAACCACTAATTGTACACCTAAACAAAATCGAGTGTGAACAAATCAAATAACTTTTATTTTACCTTGGATAATAACTTATTGATGCAAATAAAACTCCTTAATTAAATCTGGCATAACCAGGCCTGTAGAGGCCCTCATAAAGGCATTCTGTCACCCAGCTTTAGAGATTATTTTAATTTTAGAATAATGCTCTGCTATTCTTAGAGAAAATTTTATATCTATTATGGACTGTGGAGGTAGTGAGTTGTTTTAATTCAATACCTCTTTGAATTCTAGATTGATTTAGGCTGGATCTTTTTGGAAGCAGTGATGCTCATTTATTAATTAAATATATGCAAAATTGAAACTTGTATCACTATTCCTGAAAACCCTGTCTTAATTCAGAAACTTCTAAAATCTCTCAAAAACAGAGGAAATGGTGAAATGTGGAGACACTCTTTCATCCTGATCGATACATGTTAGATACTTGATCAAAGAGAAACCATTTAAATAAGTGTCTAGTTTCCTGGGGCTGCTACAACAAAGTACCACATATTGGGTAGCTTTAAACAACAGAAATGTATTGTCTCATTGTTTCGGAGGCTGGAAGTCCAAAATGAAGTTTTCAGCAGGGTCCTGCTCATTCTGAAGCACATAGGAGAATCACTCCCTGCTTCTTCTGGCTCTAGTGGTTTGTCTACAGCCTTCATGTTCCTCGGCTTGCAGCTGCAGAACTTCCAGTTTCTGTCTTTGTCATAACATGACTTTATCTGTGTGTGTGTTTTTCTCTCCACATGGCCATCATTTTATAAGGACACCGGTCATACTGGATTAGGGCACACCCTATTTCAGAATGACTTCATCTTAACTAATTACTTCTACAGTGACCCTTTTCCCAAATAAAGTCACATCTCAGGGACTTGGGGGTTAAGACCATGACATATCTTTGAGTGGTGGGGGGGACACAATTCAACTTATATCATTAATAAAAAATTATATTTTGAATTATATTGTATTGATTTTGCTATTATAGTAGTCTTGATTTTTCCTCCTCTTCCCCCCTCCACCTAGTGCCCCCTATTCCCTCAGGCAATCCCCCCCCCATTGTTCATGTCCATGGGTCATGCATGTAAGTTCTTTGGCTACTCTGTTTCCTATACTGTACTTTACATCCCTGTGGCTATTCTGTAACTACCTATTTGTACTTCTTAATCACCTCACCTCTTCACCCATTCTCCCCGTCCCATCTGGCAACCATATGGCAGTTAACTTCTTTTCTCTTGCTTTTAAGAGTCTCTCTTTAACGTTTGGCCCTTTAATAATGATATGTCTTAGAGTGGGCCTCTTTGCATCCATCATAATTGGGGCTCTCTGCGCTTCCTGTCTTGCGTGTCTATTTCCTTCACCAAATTAGGGAAGTTTTCTTTCACTATTTTTTTTTCAGATAGATTTCCAATTTCTTGCTCTTTCTCCTCTCTTGGCACCCTTATGAGGCAAATGTTGGATTTCTTGAAGTTGTCCCAGAGGCTGTTTACACCATCCTCATTTTTTTTGGATTCTTTTTTCTTTTTGTTCTACATGGTTGGTTTTTGGTTCCTTATGTTCCAAATCATTGCTTTGATTCTCAGCCTCACCCACTCTACTGTTGCTTCCCTGTAAATTGTTCTTTATTTCAATTAGTGCATCCTTCATTTCTGACAATGTCTTTTTTATGCTGCTGTGGGCCTCACTAAGTTCCTTGAGTACCCTTATAAATAGTGTTTTGAACTCTGCATCTGATAGGTTGCTTATCCCCATTTTGTTCAGTTCTTTTTCTGGAGTTTTTATCTGTTCTTTCATTTGGGACATGTTTCTTTGTCTCTTCATTTTGGCAGCCTCCCTGTGTTTGTTTCTATATATTAGGTAGAGCTACTATGACTCCGTGTCTTTGTAGTGTGGCCTAATGTACTAGGTGTCCTGTAGGGTCCAGTGACACAGCCTCCCCTATCACCCAGGCTGGATACTCGAGGTATACCCTTTCTGTGGGCTGAGTGCATCCTCCTTTTGTAGTTGAGCCTTGGTTGCTGTTGTCTAATCAATGGGAGAGATTTACGCAGGGCAGTAGGCTACAAAGACTGGCTGTGACCACTGTCTGCCAGCCTCTGCCCTCTGCGGAGGACCAGCTGTGCAGGGGCAGGATGGTGATGTTCTGACATGTTCTGTAGCTGCCCACTTGGTATGTTGGCCCTGAGGTTTCCCAGGTGGTGAAGGCCATGGTCAGCCCCCCACCTGTGTTTTGCCTGGGGAACGCTGCCTGAGCTGTAAAGCAATCTGAGAAGGCTGCTACTTGTGCTGGGCTTGGAGATTCCCAGGTGAAGCCAAGCTGTGACTCTAATCTGGCTGCCTCTAGGGCTCACTGAAGCCAGCTGTTGCTTGTTTGATAGGAGTTAGGAGCCAAGACGAGCCATTCTTATGGAAAAGCAGGTTGCGTGGGCCTGTGAGTTGGATGGGGCAAAGCCTCTGTGAGTCTCCAAGGTGGGTCACACAGTGTTAGCCAAGTTGTTGGAGTCTCGAATATGGCACCAACCTACTGGCTCTATGTGGGGAGCACTCAGCAAAGGGGCAATGGCCTCTGCTCATCACGATGCCAGATACTTCAGTCTCTCTCCCTGTATACCATTGGTGTCCTTTCAAGCTTCCATCCCGGTGCTGGAGCTCAGAGGGAGTGAGTCTGAGTAGGTGAGTTCATGTTTTGGTTCCCCAAGAGGAACTGCTTAGAGCTCTAGCAGCCTCCTCCACCGACTCAATCCCCACTGGATTTTACAGCCAGAAGTTGTGGGGACTTATCTTCTTGGCACTGGAATCCTGAGCTGGAGGGCCTGGTGTGGGTCTGATACTTCTTGCTCCTGAGATATCCCTCCAGAATTTTTATCCCCGTGGATGTGGGGCCAGACTCTTCTGCATCCACACCTATGCCCCTCCTATCAGTCTGGATGGATGTAGTTTCTTCAATTCTGTAGTTGTCAGACTTCCATTCAACTCGATTACTTTTCTTTTTTAAGATTTTTATTTATCTATTTTTAGAGAGAGAGAAAGTGAGGGAGAAGGAAAGGGAGAGAAACATTGATTGCACACCCTTAGCTGGGGACCTGGCCCACAACCCAGGTATGTGCCCTGACTGGGAATCAAACCAGTGACCTTTCGGTTCACAGGCTGGTGCTCAATCCAGCCAGGTTAAGCTACACCAACCAGGGCTTAACTTGATTTCTGACATTCCTGAGTGATGGTTGTTCTATATTTTAGTTGTAATTCTGATGTGGTTGTGCAAAGAGCTGAGTCATGTCTGCCTATGTTGCCATCCTGACCAGAAACCCCTAAAAAAAAATTATTGTAGCCTAGTTCTATATATCTATTTGGGGAGGCAAAAATTTAATCAACAACTCACTGTAAATAAGAATTGCTTCATATATTCTCAGCATCCTTTAATTCCCATTAATCATAGGCCCTATCCAATATAAAAACTATTAACTACCTTGAGATATGGAAAAAGATATTATTAAGTTATGGTAAATTCTTACTGTTTGCACTGAGATTAGGACAAGAAGAACGGGGATTCAGCTGCAGTGGGGAAGCAATGTGCATCTGTATAAAATGGTGCAGTGCTGCGGCATCTTCATGGGGAATCCTGCACTGGTCCCCTACTTCGAGATGTTTTAGTGAAGCCATCCCTGCCTGCTAGAGATGGATCAAGTGGAGACACTTCTAGAAGAAAGGGGATGAATTAATGCAGGTTTTCAAACAATGTTTCACAGAACCCTTGAAGCCACGCAAGGATATATGTGGTTCTCAGAAGTGTGACCGCAGCAGACAGGATTAATATTTGCAAACGCCCTCACTCTATAAATGAAAAAGGACTTATTCTGTCCTGTGTTTCTGCAGTCACCATGTATGTTTAGAATTCTTCAGGATATTTTTTTATGGCAGAGGCTTTTTCTTCTTGAGTCTTTGGCGTGCAGCTAGGCTATCTGTCACTTGCGATGCCTTGATAATGTTTTTGTGATCCAAACAGCCAGGTTTTCCTATGTGGATGTAGCAATTTTTTTCTTATAGTCCAATGTGTGTGTGCTGTGCATGTGTATATGTAACCAGACAACAAAGGCATATGTTCTCAAAGCACAGGAGGAAGACAGATGGCTCCCCAAGCCGTTCTCAGCTTTCATACTATGCCTCACATTGTCAGCTCTAAAGACCTGTAATACTGGACTTGGTAGGTGTGAAATGATGGAATAGTTCCCTTCCCTCCCACATGCATACCCACACCCAAATTGCTCTTCTGGATGATTCTTCTCTGACTTTGGGTGTAATCTTGCTTTTCTGGCTCATATCAGGTATTTGCAAAGAGTCTCTTCCTTTTTTGTTTAACATTTTATTTATTTATTCCTAGAGAGAGGGGAAGGGAGAAAAAGGAGAGAAACTTCGATGTGTGAGGGGAAGCGTCTATTGATTGGTTCTCACATGTGCGCCAACTGGGGATGGGCTGCAACCCTGGCATTGCCCTGACTAGGGATCGAATCGGAGACCACCTTGCAAGACAATACCCAACCAATTGAGCCACTCCAGTCAGGGCAATAAAGAGTATCTTCTTGCTGCTGCAGCTATTGCTTTATTTTGGGAAGCTCTGAAAGCAGAGTCTAAGACAAAGGTTTGGGAGCAGCCATTTAAATGGGAGGTAAATTGGGAGGCAGGAGTGAGAGAGCAAGGAGGAGATGCTAAAATAATAGTGATTCCCGAGATTGCTACTGTAAGCAATGGGGTGACCTCTGAGAAGTGTACAGGTGCCTCTCAGTGTTGTCCTTCTCAGGGGTGGGAAGTGGGAATATTTATTCACTGGTTCCTGGTTCCTGTTTCCTGTGGCTGAGGGTTGCCTCTGATGTGGTGATACCCTTCCACTTCTGGGCTGTCTTGTGCATGGAATAAATAAACCCAAAGGTCTTCTGAGAAGACCCTGAGGCGGAAAGTAGCATCAACTTGAGTGAGACTTTGCATGGAACACCCACAGTTGCTGTGGCTGAAATCAGAGTTGGCTCAAAGGGATGCAAAGGAGGGCAGCAAGAACTTCTCCTACAGTCCATCCCTTGTACTGCCCCACATTAGGTCCACTCTGTTATTAAGTCTTCAAGGTGCCAGCAGGCTCTGCTCTCTTAAAATTATATATCTCAAGCTGAAGCACCAATTAGTGCATATGCATCTGAGACCATAATTATATTCCTCCTCTCCTGCCTCTATCGCCCATTTTAGATTTCTCTCACCCTTAGTGGTAACTGAGCTGATTTAGGTTGTTCAACTGATAGAGTAACTTAGTAACCTAGTGATGTTTGAGCTTTTTGGTGTGCTGCCATTGTTGGTCCATAGTTGCGTAACCAGAATTGAAATAAATCAGAGTAGCTGTTTTTCCTCCTTCATCATTCAATCACAGAGGCCCCCACCCCTGACTCTCATGGGTATAGACGTAAGCCGAGAGAGGTGTCAGGGCAACAGAGGGAGGTGATATGGACACTTGGACCATCCTGTGCCCTGTGGACTGTCAGACTGGATCCCGCATGTACCATTTCCTTCATATGCCTGACGGACTTGGTGGGTGTGGCAATGTCCAGCTCATGATTAGTAGCTCCGGTCATACAATTACTTGATGTTTCATTTTTAGCTTGGCCTCTACTAACCCATGATCGCACCAGGAGCTAGTGTGTAAGTAGCGAGTGCTTATACAGTAGATAGTCCTTTAAAAGGAGGGCCTATGGCTTTGCTCCAGAGTCCTAGGCGTTCTGCATGACCAATCTCCTATTATGGCTTGTCAAAACACCCTTTCCTACTATGGATACACCTAGGACTAACGAATTATATACCCTCAATTACAGGATAGGTTGCACTGAAGCCTAGAGTTTCTGTAGAGCCCCCTTATATTTTGGACTTCACTCAAAACTGGCACACAAGTCCTGGCCAGGCGGCTCAGCTGGCTGGAGTATTGTCCTGTATGTACACCAAAAGGTTGCGAGTTCAGTCCCTGGCTGGAACATGTATGGGAGGCAACCTATTGAGGTTTCTCTCTCATATCGATGTCCTCTCTCTATCTCTCTCTCTCTCTCAATAAAACATATCCTCAGGTGAGGATAAAAAAAAAACAAACTGGCACCCAAGAAAAGGATCAAAGGAACAATCTCAAGTGCAATATAGGTTGCCTCCAAAGCTCCAAGGTGGCCTACCAAGTCATGCACTTTTCTTTAGCAGAGGTGGTCTTTTACCTTGGAGGGTCTGCCCCAGACCACTGAACGCTCAGCATCTCACAACATCGCAGAGCACTGACACTTGAAAGAGTTCGTGTTCCCCCACTGACACATGTGGGTTTTACTCTGGCACCCGAAGCACTTGCCATTTCCTGTTCACTGTGTGCAATTAGCATAATGTCAGTAATATAGTGGATCAGCATAATATTCTGGGATTGTCAGGTTAACAGGGAGCAGGAGAAAAGACAGTGAGTGTGTACTTTTATCATTTCAGTGTAAAACAGAACTACTTTTGATCATTTTTCCTGAGGAAGTTTTTTTCCCCTTTTAAAAAATATTTCACTCATTTAGTTTTAGAAAGAGGGGAAGAGAAGGAGAGGAACATTGATCAGTTGCCTCTTGAACACGCCCCGACAAGGGATGGAACCTGCAACATAGACATGTGCCCTCACCTGGAATCGAACCAGCGACGTTTTGCTTAGCTGGACGACACTCAACCTACTGGGCCACACCGATCGAGGCCTTTCCTCAGGAAGTTTGAGGGGAACTTATTTGCTAGGTGGATAGCCACAAAACAAGTACCACAGGCTGTTTTGACCTGTTTCAGTAAAGATGCCACATCTAATTTAGCAGCTATAATTGGGACCACTATTTGAATAAGGTTTTGGTAGTCTGCCATAATTCCTGACACGCCATCTGATTTTTGCAGGGATTGTATAAATAAATTCAGTGAGGATATGATGGAGACCTCCACTCCTCTACTTATTAGGTTTCTGAGCGAGGCACCAATCTTAGCCATTCCACCTCGATTTGCTGTTCCATGTAGGGGACGGCATTTTCTGGAGTTATCACTTGTTCTCTCTTGTCTTCTTGGTTATTACTCCATATGTCAAGAAACCAATGTGAGGGCTCTGTAAGTTTCTCTACATTCTGACTGTGTCCTGTCCTGAGACAGATAAAATGACCACAGGTGTGTCCTCAGACCCTCGGAACCATTTGGAGCCAGTCTTGGTAAGCACGCCTCTGACCCCCTGCCCTTACTCTGACCAGCAGGCATGACGTTCGAGGTTTTACTGCGGTCAGTGTCAGCTTGGACTTTGTATAGTCTGAAAAATCTGAGTATTCCCCTTTTCCTAGTGTAAGGTCACACAGGTCCCTTTGCGGGACGGTTCGTGACATTGCAGGGTCTTTTCTCAAGGGGACCTAGATTCCCTCAATCACTGGTTCTGAGAACTGGCCCAAACCTGGGAAATGGGTGAGGAATTATCATTTTCCTTTTGACAGCTGACATCAGCTCTCTGCTTACCTGCTCTCAATATTTTTTTCTGATGATCCAACTCAATGAATATCTTTATCGGCTGCTCGTCTATCTTTCCCCTAGAAATAGCGTGGCCTATTCGCCTCGGCCACAGATACCTGCGGACAGGACCCTGCTTGTCACTCTGGCCTTTCTGCCCACTGTGGTCATCATTCTAACCTTGCCCCTGATGGTTCAATGCTGCTACCTGGCCTCTGCTATTCCCCCATACCTTTACCTTTATTCATATTAGGGAGCTCACTCCCATGGAAGACGATTGCCACTGATATTCTTGACCATGCTGGTGACCCCCTTATCATCGAGTTGGTTGTTTCCTTAGTAAGGCTGTGGCCCTAGGCCTCCCAGGGAACAGAGCCAGGTGTCTGATCATGCATAGTAAACCTTCCCTGGAACTTCTGATTCCTTCAGACCCCTTCCTCAGTACCATGTTATGGCAAGTATGGTATCCTTTTCTTATTTACCGTAAGCCACCATTGTATCCAAGCTTCAGGGGACCCCCAAGCAGCATATCAGAACTGGCGCAGTTGCCCTGAAGGCATTAAGTCATGGGCAAATATTAATAAACTTTCCCCTGTTCACTCTTATGTGTTAATCTCTCTGGTCTAGCACTCTCTAGATTCACTCCTGTATGTGTTTCTGTGGTTTCTGCTGCTACAGATAAGGTCCCTCAACTCTTTTGGTGACTATTCTTCCTGGAATAGGGCTGAGGCTCTGCTGAGATTGGCCCTGGTTAGTGATCTAGAGGAGATGAGGGGAAGAGAGGGTGGATCTTGTGAAGGACAAGCACCATCTTGTAAGCGGCCCCCCACAGGTGAGGGGACTTTCTGTGGTATCCAGGGAATGGGAGGCTGCTTTATTTGAGCGAGGGAGAGGGGGCTGCTTCTACTGCCCCAGAGGGATCAGATTCATCCCAGTGGGAGCTGTGACGATACTTAACTCTAACTGGAGCGTTTGGTGTCTATGTATAAGTTACATAGGTTTCTGCCAGGATGTCCCCCATCGTGCTGGACAGAGAGGGGTGGCATTCAAACCTCTTCTGCTGGGAAGAGTAGATTTCTCCTGGTAGCAGTAGCAGTAGTTACCAGGAGAAATAAAACAAAAACAAAAAAGAAACAAAAAATGTCTGTGTAGTGCTGACTAGGGGAGATACACGTGAGGCTTCCGAGATTCTCATCCAGGTGGTAAGTGTGTTCATTTTATTAATTTTTATCAAGCTGTACACCTAAGATTTATGCACTTTTCAATAAAAATTAAAACCGAGAGACGGAAGCAGCAGTATGGCTGCAGGACAGAAGGCAGAAATATTTGGTGTGTTGGATAATAAAGTGTGGATGACTTTTTCCACCTCCACTGCTGTCCCTCTACTTCAAGCCGCCATCTTCTCTTGTCCGGGTTATTGCGTAGCCTTCTGCCTGGTCTTTCTGCTATCACCGCTGCCCCTTGAAGTCTTTTTTTAACAGTCACCAGAGGATCTTTTTAAGACTAACATTAATCATGTCACTGCTCTTCCTAAAACCCTCCAGTGGCTTTCCATTTGTCCCAGGATAAAGGCCCAGGAAGTCCTTCCCTGCAGCAACTGGCCCTGCCGCATTCCTGCCTCTGTCCCCCACCACTGTCTCCTCAGTCACATCATTGCAGCCACACTGGCCTCCTGCTGTCCTCAGACATGCCAGGGGCTCTTCTGCCGTAGGCCTTTGTCCTGGCCATTTCCTCTGCCTGGCTCATTCCTGCACTCCTTCAAGGTTGGACCCAGTATCTCCTTCCCCACCTACTTTCCAGGCACTCTTGGCTGCCCCCACCTTACTCAGCTTTCCCCGCTCTATAGTACTTATCACTCTGACATAACATATGATGTATATATTTATAGCTTATTATATTTCTCCCCTGCAAGATTATAAACTTCATGAGGACAGGATAGTTTTCTGTTTACTGATGTATCTAACACATAGAACAGTGCATGACACATAATAGATGCTCAATAAATATTTGTTTAATAGATTGTAATAATCTGAGAAGCTGTCTGAGAATAAGTGAGTAACTATAAAAGAGAGTTTGGTGCAGATCTTAGATTTTGTCTCTAAGCCACTAGTGTTTATAAGCTGTAATTAAATGTACATATGTATATCAATAAATCTAAGCATTCTCAATGGATCGGTATCAAATTTCATGTGAAACCATCCTGTTCAGTCTAGCATGATTATAAGAGCTTTGGCACTAAATAGAATTAAGTTTGCATCCTCTCTCCACTGTTAACCACTCATAGGACCCTGAGCGAGATGCTGAATCTTACTGCATCTCAGTTTCCTTGTCTGTCAAATAGGAATAATGATGCCAATCACGTAGGATTAATGACAGAATGTGTAAGCCCATGGGACCTCTCCGGCATTCAGAAGTTATTTTTTGCACACCTATTGGGTTCTAGGTGCTCTCCTAGGCACTGGGGGACAATCCATTCATTCTTCACGAAATCTTTTTGAGTGCCGCACCCCGTACTAGTGACTGGGGGAACTGCGCTGCTGAAGTAGTCATGGAGACTGCATTATAGAGGAGGGAGCAGATGTTAAGCAAGATACAGTGAGTAAATATTTAGTTAGTTAGATGGTGACATGTGTATTGGGTAAAAAAGTCCAGAGGAGGGAAGGGAGCTAGAGAAATGTGAGTGTTGGGGAAGGAGGATGTTGCAAACTCCACACCATGGAAATCTTGATGTTGGAACCTGAGGCACAGAGCCTGCCCTTAAGGACAACACAGTGACACACCTCCTGTACGTGGACACACAGCTTGTCACCCCATGGATTCTGTCTGCTGTGATTGCTGATGATGCTGTTGCTATTGAGGGAAAAACATGCCAACTCGATGTCCTGTGAGCCTGTGTCATGTGTGCCACTGATCACTGACTCAGTTTACCTGCTGACTCCCAGATACATACACCCGTGCAGACTTACAACAGTGCCACATCTCTGGGTCTTGCAGCAGCAGAGATTGTCCTTCTACAGGGAAAGCAGCGACAAAGGCTGATTATTTACAGAATGGCAGAGAATTGTCTTCGTGCTTATTTCTAAATCTGCACAATTTGACAATTTGGGTAAACCCAAGTCCAGAGTGTATAAATGCTCATTTTATGACTGCCAGAGGAGCACAGACATTCTAGAAACAGTAATAAATACTTTATCTTCCCTAATAGATGTTATAGAAAGTTTCTACTAAATGTTGCATAAAATAAACTCAAAACAATTCTCAGCACTGTGTTTAAGATGCAGCCTATGGCTCCCATAAGAGAATAAATAATAATAGAGAAGGAAATATTTACCAAAGCCAAAAGTGGGAGTCATTTATTTAGTCATTAACTGTGAGACTGTTGATGTTAAAATTATCATGCTAAAGAAATTCACTTCTTAAACATATAAATATCATCAAGTACATAATTTAAAGGTTTCAGTTTTAACTATTCATTGAAAAGAAGAAAAGACTAGTTAAATTATCCTAACTCTAACAATTTCATTTTAGGGGGACAGGAAAATTTCCATGGACAAAGAGATTGTGTGAAGAGGTGCCAGAAGTAATAGGGTCTCACCTGAAGAGAAGACTGGAATCTTCCTGAGGGGGTTTCCCTAGAGAAGCTGTCACTTACTGAAAAGCTGTAGAAATAACAAACCTTTAATTTAACCTGGAATGTTCTCTGTTTTCTGTGCCCATTTTCATCCTTCCCCGTTCTTTCTTTAGGACTTAGGTCAGCTTCCAGAAACTCCAGGCAGCCGCCCCTGAATATTCCAACACAGTGTTCCATCTCTTCTCCACCCATCTGTATTGCTGATAGTCTGAGCTACACAATTTATTTCCTTATTTTTACACATGTGTTGCCTCTCCTAATAAAACATGGAATAGATCCTCAACTGCAAGGTAGAGCCATGCTTTCAATAGGTGTCCCCAGTCATTCCTGATACCATTCTGGACACTTTATGTATGTTAAATAATTTGATATAAATTTAAAATTCAAATATTAGTGTACTTTATTTTGCCACTAAAACTTTCCCAAGCATCTGGTAACTCTGAATTCATGAGGCCAAGACCCTCTTCTACCTCAGAGTCCTTCTGGGAAATTAAACAAGGATCTCTCCATTTTTATTGTCTTAAGTAATTACCATCAGGGAAATGGAGAAATCCATACAGTGACCAAGACGAGGGCCTGCTTTGACAGACCAGACCCAGGGTTAGGAGGATGGGGAGGAAAATCAGATTTAAATGATTTGTTTTATTTTTCTTAGTTAAAAAGCAATATGTATTCATGTTGGGAAGAGTAGAAATTAAAAATAGATAAAAGAAGAAAATAAAAATTATTGGTAATCCTACTCCAGAAGCAACCACTACTCACAGTTCAGTTGATATCCTTCAAACCTATTGCATTTGTACACATACAATTGTATTTCCCTTTCCAAAAAATAGGGTCATTTGAACAGTTATTATCATGCTTTTTCACTTAGAAATATACTCTGAATATTTTCTCATGTCATTGCATTTTTCTTACACATGATTCAGAATGACTGATTTTCCTTGCCTTCTGTCTTTTTGTCATGCCCAGTATCCGATACGGTGGCAGATCCTGTTGGCTCTACCTTCACAACACATCCAGAATGTTCCCACTGCTTCATCCCTGGTCCAGTCGCCCTCAGAATATTGCAATATCTTTCTAACAGATCTCCCCCTTCTGACCTTTCTCCCTTAAGTCTGACCTCAGCATAACAGCCAGAGCAATCATTTGAGAACCTAAATCAGATCATGCTATTCCTCTGCCCAAACCCTCCACAGGCTCCTCCCTCCACAGGGTCCACTCGAAGTTCTTCCTGTGATCAATAACTCCTTATGTGATCTGTCTCCCCTTACCTACCTCTCTTTTCCTCTTGCTCACTCCACTTCAGCTGCATTGGCTTCCTTGCTGTTCCTGGAAGGTGCTCCAGCCTTAAGGCCATGCATTTGCTGTTCCTTCTTTCTAGAGCGCTCTAGAACTCAATCTAATTCCTCTCTCTCTCTCTCTCCTTGAAGGAGGCATGACTTGCTTCCTTGCCTCCTTTGTTTTCACTTAAATGTCAACTTCTCAATGAGACCTTCCTTGACTGCCCGATTTAATATTTTCTAGCTACCTCCCCCCAAAGCCCTTCCCACACACATCTTCCATCTTCCTACCCAGCTCAATTTTTCTCCACAGCCCAATATCACTCTCTAACATACCACATATTGTACTTAAGTAAAAAATGTGTCTGCAACCTTTATCTCCTACCTCCCAACCTAGCATGCAGGCTCCACACAACCAGGCTTGCTGTCTCTTGTTCACTGCATTTTTCTCACCTCCGAAACAGTGCCTGGTGCAGAGTAGGCACCAACATCAGCAGCAGTCTAAGTCAGTGACCATTTGCCCACACCCCCATCAACTGGGTACTACCAGAAATTTCCATGTATGTGGATTCCTTGGTCCAAACAGCTCATCAGGAAATACAATAAGGGGTTTTGGTACTTTTGACACTGGGATGAAAGGAACTAACTCAATGAACCAAAATCTTCCAAAGACCTAGAACACCAGAGAGTAAATAAGATGGCAGTAGAAGAGGAGCATATTCAGGAAGAGGAATGGTCTCAGGCCAGCCACACGAGGATGGATCAGCGGCACCTGCCCCCAGTTGTTGTTGGCAGCACTGAGACAGTAAGACAGTAAGAGCCATGCACTTGCTTGTCTGCATTTTCTTTCCTTATTCAACAGCTACTTGCAGAGCTTCTGTTCAATGCAAAGTTCTGTGCTCAGTGCTGTTGGGATGCCCACCGCCTGCTGGTCCCTGCCTGGAGGATAGCAGCAACCTAGTTGGGGAGAGAAAACACACTTAAATAACATGAGTCAGCCCTGGGGAGAGATTAAAGGCGGCAGATGAGGGCATGGAAGGGAAGAGAGACCTTCATGGGTGGGTGTGGTCAGAGAAGGCTTTGGAATGGAGTCGCTGACAATGACATTTACCGGGGTTTACTGGGTTCAGGCAGTGTTCTAAGAGCGTTTAAAGTCACTGAATGCTCACAGTAACCCTCTTGAGGTAAGTACTGGTAGCATCTATATTTTGTAAAAGAGAAAACCTAGATGCAAAGAGATGAAATCTCTTGCACAGTGGTGCAAAGGTAGCTGGTAGTGGGGTCGCATGGTGGGCCCTGGAGTGCTCTGCTGATCACTGCCTCATGCAACTGTCTGTCATGCTTAAGTTACCATTGCTGTGTGATAAGCCACTCCAAAATTAAACACAAAACAAACTGTTTTATTATGCTTATAAACTCTGTGGGTTAGGAATTTGGACAGAACATAAAACAGACCATTTGTTGCTGCTCCACTATGGCTGTGGCCATGCCAAGGAGTGTGGCAGGAGTTCTTTGCACACGCATGGAGAAGTGCTGCCCTGGGAATCTCTGCATCTGAGTACGGCTCCATGTGAAGAAACCCTCCCATGTGGGCCAGCTGATCCATGTCAGTGGAAAAAGGATTCTCTAATGGGAATTTAGCAAAAATGTTTCTTAAGAAATTCTCTGACTTGCTGAGTCTCTCCTTCCCGGAGTCAAGAGACTTAAGTTAATGAATCTATGAAATTCTTCTCTGCCTCAATGTTTTATGGTCCTAAAAGTTAACAGCCCTAGCTAGCTTACTCTCAATTTACTTGTCTCCTCTTTAATGTACTACCGTGGTCCTGTCTACCACCGGACCTGAATTTATAACCTAATGCAAATGTTTACCTTACTGAGTAAACCTACCCCTTATCTATTCCCTTCTCATATATCCTCATGACCTCGCTGAAAACCCCTGATTCTGGCATGAGTTCATGAATAATCAATCCAATGTAAATGTGTCCTAAAACTTCTAATAAAAAGCCCAGCTGAGCTACGCACGGGGCTTTTCCAAGATGGAGGAAAAGACCCGTGGCAACCGGACTCCTTTCTCCAAGCGTGTCTCTGGGTGAGATTGATTTACGTGATCGGTAGTGGTCCCCCATGGATTTTGCGGGATGAAATCCACAACAAAGGAGGGACCTTGCATGGCTGGAGTTGAATCACTTGGAGGCATCTGCAGTCAATGTACAGTGAATGATGCTGGCTGTCAGCTGGGATACCCATAGTTGGCCTCTCTGGGGGGCCAGCCCTTCTACATAGCATGGTGGCCCCCACTTAGTCAGTAATCTCACAGGGCTGTTTAAGGCTCTAAAGACAAGTGTCCCAGCAAACAGAGTACAAGTGGCACCTGGTTTTCTGACCTAGCTCTGGACGTCAGGTAAGTCCAAATCCACCCATACTTAACAGGAGGAAATACAAACTTTCTCCCACTTGATGTGGGGATTGTCAAAGAATTTGCAGTTGCTTTTTTTTTTTTTTCTGTAATAGACTTTATTTTTAGAGTAGTTTTAGGTTCATAGCAAAGGTGTGTTCTCACATTCTCCCTGAGCCACACATGTCTAGTTTCCCACACTATGGCCCCCACCAGAGTGGTGCATTTGTTACTACTGATGAACCCACATTGTGCAGACGTAAGTTCTCAGTTCCTTCCAGCATATACCAAGGAGCACAACTCGGGCATATACCAAGGAGCACAACTGCTGGACCATAGGGTAAGAGTACTTTTCATTTTGTAAGAAACTGCCAAACTCCTTTCCAAAGTGGCTGAACCATTTTGCATTCCCACCAGCCATGAATGACAGTTCCCGCTGCTTGCAGACATTTTAAAAAGTGGTCACACTTCACAAAGAAGGTGAAGCTTGTACAGAATCTTGAGCTGTGGATAAGTGAGATTCACAAGTGAACAGAAGAGGGGAGAAGAGATTCTAGGTTTGAAATTATGTTCTGGGAAACTATGAAGTCCAGAAAGGACTTAGGAGACAGTCCACTGACTTGCCCCATGGGACATTATCATTTCCCACTCAAACCTTTGGACACTGCTGTTTAGATTGTTCTGCCCCCAGCAAACTTCCCAGGCAAAGCTGTGTGTGTGGGGGGGTCTCTTGCTCCCCTACTTTGGGACCTGTGTAGTAAGGAAGTTGGTCTCACCCAAAGAGAGATCTGACTTTTGTCCCTGGCTCCTGGGAGGTGACCTTTAAACCCTGGGAATGCCTTGAGTGACAGGAGAGTCTTTGTTACTCACGGTAAGCCATGCTTTCCACCTCAAAGTTTATGCTAATGAGATAAGTCAAGATGAGCTCCTTGGCCCAGGATATTAGCCCAAATTCCCAGTGCAGAGTATTGGGGAGATGCAACTGAGTTCAATCATGTAGGCAACCAACCAGTGAATCAGTTATACCTATGTAGTAAAACCCCAATAATTCTGGACACCAAAGCTTGAGTGAGTTTCCCTGGTTGACAATACTTCGTGCATATTGTCACACATTGATACTGAGAGTGTGATTAACCCTCAGATCAATGGAAGTTTGGCGTTTGGAATTCCCTGTGTATCTTCCTTTGGCTGGTTCTAATCCTTTCCCTGTAATAAATAAATTAAATAGTCATGAGTATAATAACTTCTAGGAGTTCTGGGAGTCTTTCCCATGAGCTATGCAAACTGAGGTTAGTTTTGGAACCCCCTGAACTCTCAGGTGGTATCAGAAACAAAGGCAGCCACAGAGACTGTTCTGTCTGATGTTGCAGCTTGACTCACTCCAGGCAAGGCTGCGCCTCTGCCTCTGTGCCTCCCCTAGACAGCAGACAGCTCTGCATTGTTCTGTATGTCCGTGTTCCACTGTGATGTCAGGCAACGGCCACATGCTGTTGTTGCTTATTGCAGGTATCAAAACTGTTTCTTAAAAGAAATGACAAGGATTTCTTCTTTAACTGTACACCTGACAGTTCATACACCATTGTAACATAGATCGGACACATTAAATACCTGGCTCTGCGCATGCCAGTGTGTGACCTACATTCTGTGTGGTGTGGAAATGGTGCTTTTTTTTCCTTTTTTAATAGGAAGGCCTTTCTCCCTTGTGTTTTCCACGGGGCAAGGACATTTTTGTTTGTCATCAGATGGAGTATTTATCAAGTAAAGCCAAAGTCTTCTATTTGTGCTTACTCTGACCTTTCAGATTAAACAAATCCTTACCATTGGCAAAGGGCCTGACAAGCATTTAGTATTAATTAATTCTTGGAAGTCTCTGGGGAGAAGGTAAGCATTCCTGGGAACTGACAAAATGGATTGTTTCATTAAGCAGGTAAACCATTCCGCTAAGCCCTGAGCTGCGCCTGCCTCCTGAGCTGTCTTCACACTGGCTGGCTGTGGGCCTTGTGCCGCCCAGGGCTCGAACGCAGGGATGGACTGGGATGCAACATGCCTTGTGTGTTTGTCTCTTTCTTTCCCTTTCACTGGCAGTCGCACTCTAGGCTGTTCAAACTCCAGGTTTTTCCCTGTTTAGAAATGAATTTGGCTAGGATTCCCTCCCAAAGTTATACTGGGATGTTCAAAAGGCGAGCTCCCTGGTAGCTATTGCTGACATGGTGTAAAATTTGCTTGGGCTAAAGATCTGTTCTTTGTAGCCTACAGTTTTCTAGGTAATTATTTTAATGCTTTGAAAATTTACCTCGTGACTTTGCTTGCTGGAAGGCTGTTTACTTTCTTCTCTTCTGCTCCTTTTCCCTTCAGAAATAGGCCGGGGGCACTGATGAGCAGGGAGAATCTTTTGCTCAGCCCTCGTCTTGCTACCCTCGCCATGCGTTAGGTTTTTACCATGCATAGATTTATTACAGGGTTTGCGGTTAAAGGGACTGCTGAAGCTCTTGCTCCCACAGTGCCTTGCATCAGCACCTTGTGCAGGCGTATCTGTCTCATCTACTCTCAGGCAGAGGCCTCCTGTCAGTCGCTTTCTTCTCCTGGACAGATAGTGGTAGTTAGTATTGTGATTCACCAACATTCAGCTCTCCTCTAATTTCAGATTACAATTTCCCACATCCTTGAATTCAGGCGTGGCCAGGTGATGAGTTCTGGACCAAGACATGGAAGTGGAAGTGACGTGTGTCCCCTCTGGGCTAAGATATTTATTTGCCAGAGCTTGACTTGCCGGCCCGGGTCTACTGCCGTGGGGAGCACTGAAAGCCTGCACAGAGATGGCGGTGTCTGATGGGCGGCACAACTTCGTGGAGCAAAGCCCTGTTCCGTGCACAAGCCCGAGAGGGAAATAGCCTTTCTGTGCATTTGGGTGCTGAGATTTTGGTGGTGTTTGTTATTATAGCCTAGCCTAGCGTATGGGTTGGCAAACTGCTGCTATGGGCCAAATCTGGCCCCCTCCTTGTGTTTATAAATAAAGTTTTATTGAAATACAGCTACACCCATTACATGTACATACAGCTGCTTTTATGCTGTAGTGACAGTAATGAATTGTTGTGACAGAGACCACATGGCCTAGAAAGCAGAAAATATTTAATATTTGGCTTTTTAGGGAAAGAGCTGATGCCTGCCTATTTTCACTGATAGACTCAGTGAAAGCTTTTTGAATTATTAATTTGATGATATAAAAGGTGGAAGCCCAAAACTGATTCTTGAATAATGTCAGATTATTTTGCATGATAATCATTGTAGCTGAACTGGCAAGCATTACTGAAAGCCATCATGTGTCAGGCTGGCGAAGAATGCTTTCTTCTTGGAGACTTCTGGGCCCAGGAGCAGGAGGAGGTGCTCCCTTCCTTTGTAAGTTTGTGAAATGAAGACTCAGGGTGGAAAGGAGACTGTGACAAGAGAGTATAAAATCCCTAGGACTCTGCATGGGCTGAGGGATTTTTCACCATTATCCATTAAAATTCAGTCATTAATTCATTCATCGAACACATTGTGAGCTGCCATTTACTAAGTCCATAACCGAATAAATAGCCCCGAGAGATTACCAGGCAGTTACAATGTGGTGTGATAAGTGTTAGCATAGGAATGGTACAAGCTGCCTGGGGAAGGGGTCTTCCTTGTATGTATCCCATCCTTGATCTAGCCCAAGTAATTAACTGGGGTAATGAATTCCCTGACGGGAAGCCAGGCAAAGGTGAAGAATTGGTGCTTCACCCACTGGAGTACCTGGGAATTTTCTTCCTTCTGGACAGTCTCTTCACACCCAGATGTACAGCAATTCCCGGATCCCTGCTTCAGGCAGAACCCAGCGCTCCAGCTTGTAACACACAAGTGTTTTGCCCATGGCTCTTTGGCTCTTTCCGCCTGATCCTCCCTATCAGATAGCACAGAAAGAAGCATCCTATTGATTATAACACACAAGTTGAACTTGTGATTTTCTTTTTTGAGGAGGTGGGGAGGGCTCTGCAGTGGGAGGAAGGGGCTGGTTGAGCTGGGTGGGAGGCGAGTGTGTGTTGTGTGAATAGGAGTAAAATGTGAACTCTGCAGTCTGTGGTCTTACATGAGGTTTGCCTTCTCCACATGCGTGCCTCCAACCAATTGATTTAGCACCCAATTCCAGCCATCATTTTATTTCAAGTTCGGTTACCTAGGAAACAGAGGGCATGCTGCTGGGACAGTCTGCCCGTGTCCTGTGCCGACCAAATCTATTATAGCCCATCAGCTCGGCCTCCAAGAAGCACTGAGCATGGATGGTTTCAACTTCCAGCCAGGTTCTTATTTATTTATTTACTGCCTCAGGAGTAAAATGAGTTATTGAACTATTCAGTGTAGCGACTGGGGCAGCTTTTCCCCTGCATCCCTCCGATGCCCAAAGCCATCTGAAGCTGGGGGCCGGCCAGAGACTCGGTGATGGGAAGCCAGGCGGCTTTCAGCTTCCGTCTCGAGGCGACAGGGGCCCAAGCTGAGGTGAGGCCCGGCACCACCACACCAAAGGTTCTCTTGGAGCCTTCGAACACAGGAAGAAAGCGACGCACGGCCTTCTCAGAGAAAAAAACACACCTGCACACAGTGCTTGGCATGTAACTCAATGGAGAAAATAGGCCCCCCAGGCTAAATACTTTTGATCTAAGTTGATTCTTCTGGAGACAAATTTCTTTATTTTGGGAAAAAAAAGTAAATAGACTTTAGATGTGTCCAGATTCAACAATCTGAGACCGGGAAAATGACCTGCAGGTAGAGCTGCCTGCCACCACGAAAGCCAGACTCGTGAGGGAGGCATTGCTGAGAAGGAAAGGAACCTATTTGGGAGTCGACAACCTGAGAAGAAGGTGGGTTCATGCCTGCAAAACCGTCTTAGTATCGCAGGCGCCCTGGCTGGGTTACACAGGGGCACCGAGGGGAGAGCGGCGGCGCTGAGGAAGTTCTGGTGACGCGCAGTCTCTCAGCTCTGCTCTCAGGTGGCCTCGGAGTTTCCCGCGTGTGTCACCGCGCGGCTCCATTGCTCCGTGTCCAGTGTTACTGCTGCCGTTCAGGAGTGGGGCGTGCCGGCGGTGTTTTCTGTGAGTCTGTTAGTATAACCCATTCTATAATCATTACTTCATTAGTACACTATGTCTTTGTGTATTTCCAATCACTGCTACAAATCCAGTGTCCTGGATACTACCTGACCCGAAAGAAAACTGTGTTTCACTTGTGCCTCCCCAGGGATCTCACGGTCCACGTGGGCCTGTTCTAAAAATGGTGAACTTGACAGAGACCATACTATAGAGTCTCCAGCCTTCTGTCTGTTTTTACACAGCCTGAGAACTAAGAATGGCTTTTACATTTTTAAGTGTCAAATGTAAAAAAAGACTATTAGCATTTTGGGGAAAACAGTTGCTCAAGGAGTTGAGGATATTGCTTCTTGGCTGGAAAAACCTAAAATATTTACTACCCAACCCTTTGTACAAAAAGTTTGCCAGCCCCTCTTTACTTGCCTGGCTGGGGGAGGGGCAGGGATTTCAGAGGCACCGCTCGCTCTGCTTTCTGCACTGCGGTGGCTCTCGCCTCACAGGCCAGGGACCGGGCGTGGGTGCTGCTCTCACTTTCAGGTATGTCTATCCCAGTTAGACATTTAAGGACCAGGAAAAGGCCACTGTGGGAGGGGGGCCCCGTGGACCGAATGAACCCATTGTAAGCTCAGCCGTAGCCAGGACTTCATTTATTACTTGGCAACCTTATGTTCCTAATATGAGAGGCAGACAGGACATTGCTTTATGGCTCCAGAGCATCAACTTGGACCCTGTGTCCAATAGGCCTCAGAATGGTTGGGTATTTGCCTTTCTCCAGTGCACAGTTATCCGAGTAATGACCACAGGCCCCTTGGGGGAAGACTTGAGAAATCGTCAGCATGCATACTTGCCACGGCGTTGCAGGGCCGGCCGGCCGGCCCACCCGCCCGCCTCCTTCCCTGTCTCCCTCCTTCCTGGGGACCCAGGCTCTCCTTCAGGCCGTGGGCCCTGGATCCAAAATCTGGATCAGGTCTAGAAACTGAGCAAAACTGAGGCATCGCCCTCAGCCTCCAGCTCCCCCGTACTTGATGTCTTTGCCTGCACGGATGGACTACGGTCTTTATTAGCTGTCCCCCTATTTTGCTTCCTCCCAAAGCTCCACGTTCTCTTAACTATTTTCCTAGCTCGATGTAGGTCAGGCTCCCTGGCTGCCCCTCTGACCTGGATACTCATTGTGATAATTGCCTCTACCTGGCTTTTGACAGTGACATGCCCAGAAGGGGCCACTGTTGTTTTGGAGTCCTCGCATTCCCTTTCTTGCCTGTGAGCCCAGTTCTGTGGCATCACCTCCCGCAGGGCCACTGCTGAACTCTGAGCACTGAGGGAGCCTGCTCTCCAGCACGATCCTTAGCGGTCAGGGTCAGGGCATCCCCTGGACTTCCAGGGGAGCATAGTCCTCTGCAGAGTTTTCCAGCCTCAATACAGTGCACCCACTCGAGCGTGTGCTCTCCCCTGAGCAGTCTCACCTCCTCTTCCACCACACACGCTCCTACCTCACTCGGCGCGTCTGTTGCTTTTTCCGCTCCTAGAGGCCATCCTAGTAACGTGTTAGCGCCATGGCCTGGGCCCTTGCCTGGGTGTTCCAGCCTGGAGCCCAGGAGAGTGCTCCCAGACCAGTGACATTTCCTCTGTCAATCCTCTTGTTCCCCCCACTTCACTCCAGCACCCTCAGAGTCCCTCCCCATTCCTTTGGGGTACAGTCCCTTTCCTTCTTCCCTGTCCCATCACGTGCCTGGCTGGGTGATGTTGTGACTTAATCCTCATTATAGGACTTGCAGCCAGAAGGGAGGGTGGGTCAGAGCCTGAGAGCAGCACAGGTTTTATTGGGGAGGGGTCTCTGCACCATCTTCAAGCAAGGGGCCAGGGAGGAGGGGCCATTTCTGTAGACCGAGAGGGGTCAGCAGAATCTGGACTTTCAAGATTCTTAGCCAAATCGACCCAGGTGTCCTCATCCCACGAGTCAAGGTCCCATTCTTTCCCACCCAGGGCCCTGGCCTTGGCACACAGGCCTGCCTTGTTAGGAAGTGTGACCTTCTGTGAAACTCCACTGCTCTGGAGATTAAGTTCTTTGTCTTGTCTTCAGTCTTGTCTGCCCTCCCACCACAAAAGACAAAAGCCTCTTTATATACTCCTAGGAAGGCCCTCTGGCTTTCAAACCTATCTTTTAATTGCTGATTAATCACTCTCAGCTTTTATTCTTTTCTAGAGGTCAATCTACTTCAGCAGTAGCCACTCAGTTCTGATGTCCTTATAGCAACGACTTCCCTTGCATTCCTCCTGTGTGGGATGCCTCTCATTCCCCACCAGTTAATGCATTCCCTACCACTGATACGCCACCCTGTTTCGCCGCTGGTGAAAGATCTAGCAGTCTTGTGCCGGGAGTGTCTGGATTCCACCTGCTACTGGTGATGAGGTTTTCATCAGTCTGGTGGCAGGTGACCCAGCCCCACTATCTCATCTTAGTGTCTGATTTCTTGAGCTACTCCTGATACCAACTGTCACATGTTGGGTTCCCTGGAAGCTGACTCTGAGATGGAGCTCGTTGTGCAGGATGTTATTTGGGAGAGCTCTGAGGAGACACACTCATGGAAGGGAGAGGAAGGATGCAGAATTGGACATAGAAAGACGTCAAGCTGTGCTAGGCCTCCTCTAAGGAGCTGGAATGCTCTGTAGAGTTGTCCCAACTGGGGTACTTTGTACCTTCCATCACTGGGTGTGAGCCACCCCGGAATGGGTGTGTGACCTTGGGCAAGGTGTCTCTGTTCACTTTAGGGGCTTTGGCATTTGAGGTGTCTCTTGTGGTAGCACTTCCAGTAGCTGGGGGAATAAGTTATCCCTGAAAGGGATCTGGGGGCCATATCACTGTGTCTGCTGCACCCTTATCTTATTATCCGGCCTCTAGTCCCAACTGGTCTACTAACACCTGGCGCCTTGGATAGACCGTTCAATCTCTCTGACTTTCTAGTTTCCTTAAGTTAAAAAACAAAATGTTTAACCCTGGTCGGGTGGTTCAGTTGGTTGGAGCGTCACCCCATACACTGAAAGTGTGCAGGTTCGATCCCTGATCAGGGCACATACCTAGGTTGCTGGTTTGATCCCCGGTTGAGGCACCTACAGGAGGCAACCAATCAATGTTTCTCTCTCAAATTGATGATTCTCTTCTCTCTCTCTGTCTCCCTTACCCTCTCTCTAAAATCAATAAACATGCTCAGGTGACGATTAAAAAAAAAAGTTTAAAATTAACATACACCCATTTTAGAAAACCAAGGGAAATATGTCAAGTACAAAGAAGAAAGATTCACCTGTAGGCCCACCACCCAGAGATAGACATCTTTACCCTGAAATGTATTTCCTGTCTTTTAGCTCCATATTTTAAAAATAGTTTCAGCTATGTACAACATTCGATTTCATATTCTCATTTTCACTTAACATTATAAAATGAGCATTATCACGAACTCCATGTAAACACTGATTTTAAACGTAACTTGTTTCTGGTTGTAAAAATAATAACTCTTCATAAAAGAAACTCCCTTTAGAAGTAGCCAGAATTAAATTTTTGTTGAAGAGACCTCCAGTTTTTCTGTGTGTGTGTGTGTGTGTGTGTGTGTGTGTTATAAATAAAATTAGGGCACGTTTACATACTGTTACAGTTTGGGGAATGTTTTCCATTACTGACAACCGATTCTCCAGCACCATCTGTGTATCCTACAATTCAGCACAACTCTGACCCTATCTACCAAGCTACTGTCAGGTCTGGCAGGTTTAAAGATTCAGTCCCACAGGACTGCCCCACTTTAAATGCCAGCTGCAAGTCTTGAGGGAGACCACCCACACTTGTGACCAAGCAGCTAGAAACAAGGGATTCCCAGGATCCCTCCCGCAGGTTGGGTAATTTGTTAGAATGGCTTACAGAGCCCAGGAAGGCACTGCACTTACATTCACCAGTGTATTAAACAGGATACAAACGAACAGCTGGCTGAAAAGGTACACAGGCTGAAGTTCAGGAGTCCTGGGTGCTGGCGCTCCTGTCCCCGCAGAGTTGGGGTACACCAGGCTCCCCACATGGGTGTGTTTGCCAATTCAGAGTCTTGCTGAAGGGTTTTCTAAAGCTTAATCTGCAGCCTCATAAACTCAGTCGTGTTTATGATAGAAAAGGGTTCCTGTGAATAACAAAATGTCACATATCTGTCACTGAGGAAATTCCAAGTGTTTTAGCAAGACAAAGACCAGATACATTTCTTATCATGCTACTATTTTAAATTTGTTTTTCTCAGTTCACATCCTGAAAAATCCCTCCTATGTATTACATATTGTCTATGCCATTATTTTTAATATTTGTATAATATTCTACTACACCTACACAGGGTGGGGAAAAGTAGGTTTACAGTTGTGAGTATGCAAAACAGCTTTTTCTTGTATTATTATTCATTGATTATGGTATGATTTTCCCCACAAACAACTGGAAACCTACTGTTGCCCCACCCTGTATATAGCACAACTTAATTAATGCCCTTTTTGAATACTTTTTTCTAAGATAAATAATCTCCTGATGAATTTACATGTAGGCTTACCTGTAGGCTTTTATGCTCATCTCTGGTCGATTTCTTTTTGTATAAAGTCTTAGATGTCGCATCTGTATGCTACGTTTAGAGGAGAGTCTATAAACACTTGGCTACTTAATGCATATTGCCCAGTTACCCTCTCAAAACGTTCTGCTAGTTTGCTCTCCACGGCAGTGGCTGCAGACACCACGTGGGCACCTGTCGTGCTCTCGTAGCTCTGCGTCAGGTTCACACCGGAAATGTCAATCACAGAGTCTGCCCACGCCTGGGGTCTCTGAGTAGGAAAATCACTTACCCATAGTTTCTTTTGAAGAGGCAGCCTGCATAGCCATGCTTCTCTAACATAATAACCCCACTTCCCCTGGAGACGACTCGCCCCTGGCAGGCCATCTGTAGGCTTAGCAGCCCCTGCAAGAAGGCCTGGTAGCTGCAGGCTCGGCCCTAATGGAGTGTCTGCTAGTCAGAGGACTGGTCGCCTTCTCTCTTAGAAATATCAGACAGAAACATAGAATCTGCCATTTACCAATGGAAATTAAAGTTTAAATGAAAGGTGCAGGAGCATCAGGATGGGTCATGGCAAGATAAAGTCATAAGAAGCCAAAACACTATGAATAGCATAAATAAATGGAAACTACGGGGAAAATCAGAAGCTGTGAGATGGAAAGAGACTCCAGGTGGCAGACGAGGAGGTTGGTTTTGCTGAGCAAGTTGGGAATGGAACAGAGCAGCAGAGAGCAGCTGAAACTAACGAGTGACACACAGCGCAGTGAAGGCCCTTGACCTCGTCCCCCGAAAGCCCTAGAAGTGACTTGGACAGTGGCTGTTCTCAGAGGGCCTGGCCAAAGCCCAGAGCCTGTTCTTCGCTTGTAATGGCACCCCTGTCACCCAATGACACTTGAATATAGCTTTCTTATCCCCATGGATTTGAGTCAGTCTTAGAACCAGGAGAGCCTAAACTAACATGAATAATTCATAAGCATCATGATTTTCTTAGCTATAACTATACTGGGGAAATTTTTAAACTTTTATTCAGATTATTTACTTCTTTCGTTGTTGTTGGCCACTATAAATGGTCTGTGATGAACATTTCTGTGCATTGAACTGTGTGTGTGTCTATGTCGATGGGTATGTGCGTGGCCTCCTTCCCTTAGTCAGAACTACCACAGCAAGGACTTGTGCATCAAAGGCCAAAAACACTGGTTTTCCTTTCATCATGAAGACAAGAGTTAATGGAAGACAATGGAGTTGGATGTGTTCGTCACTAAGGTCTCCTTCTCAAAGATCTGTTCTCTCCAGCACCCTTCCAGATGCTTGCAGATCTCAGGAATGTCAATTCAGTTTCCTCTGAGCCGAGAAAGAGAAGAAGGAACCGCATCTCGGACACAACATTGTTCTGGGCCATATTTGCAATGTGATTTTCCTACCCCAGCCCACAGACTGTGCTGTTCTAACAGCTCAGTCATCTAACAGCTTCCAAACTCTCGCCAATGGAGTAACTTCTGTGACTGGGATGGAACGGAGGTGGGCAGAGCACTGTACTACATGTATATGTATGCGTCTGTCTGTCTCCATATATGTCTATGTCTATATCTCTGAGTGTGTAGTTAAAGAAGTGGCGTTCAAAATTTAAGGAGGGGGGCAAAGACAGGAAGGGAAGGAAAGGGAAGAGGAAAGGACCAATACAGAGATGTCCAGGTCTGTTGGTTGTTGGCTTCTTGATGGCCATCCTTGGAAGTCCCCTCTAAAGTACAATTATTAATTTCAGTGGTGTTTTACATTTCAATCCTCTGCAAAGGATTAAGGGTGCTCAGTTTGCTCCATGGCCATGAATAAACGGCTCCTGAACAGTGTGTCTGCATAATGGTTCCCAGTATTTGCATCTAATATATTCCTATTGTTCTCTCAGAGTCTGACAGTGCTATCAGTGATGCGCCTTTCCTGAAGATCAAACCATTATAAATACCCCAGCACCTGCTTTTTACACACAGTCTTCTAATACTATTCTACAATATTTTCCTTTTACTTCAAAATTGAACAGAGAATCAACCAGATTAGGTAAAATTGATGTCTGATTGAATATTAGGATTCACTACCTTTGCGTGGTACAATAATGCTCATTTTTGCTTTAAGTATATTGTTCGGGAAGCTAGTAATTATAATTTTTCCATATTCCACCAGATTTAGAACAGAATGCGGTCCAAGTAGAACGCAATTCTCCCTGCCAAGGCTTGCCACTGCCTGAAGAGGGCAGCACTCTAGAAGTTGAACTGGCGGGCAAAGCCATAGGACACAACATCTCAGAGTGTCTGTTCACTAGCTCTCGCGCGGAACCTGAAGCTCTGAGTACAGCGGGCTGTTCAGAGTGTCAGGGTGTGTGCGGTTTATGTAGTGTTAGATACATACTGGTTACGGACAGAGGGCAAGGACCGCTTGGCAGACCCATGCCTGTGTGCAATGTGTTTGGGGGTCAGGCATTTTTAGCTTAAAAAAAAAAAGTCTAAGAGAGCTAGAAAATTAATATGATATTTATTAACTTTTGCTCTCCCCAAAAATACTTCTTTATTAAAAACCCCTCTCACAGTTATCCTTATTAAAAACATATGAGTCCTAAGTGAAAATTAAACGCTCTTGCCACCCAGCTCAACTCTCACAAAACCACTTAATCAATCAGTTGTTGTTCAGGTCTCTCGCTCATGCATCTACTCTGGGATATGTTCAAGGTCTCTGTCCTCTCTGGTTAACCTTCATTCTAATCTCTTAGAGAAGAGGCATTAATGATTGCATCCTTGCAGTCACTCTGTGAGAATTGCCTGCCTTGCTTCCTCTGTCAGGGGTAATGAATGTGGCCCAGGATGGCTATGAATGCGGCCTAACACAAAATCGTAAATTTACCGAAAATATTTTTTCTTCTCATCGGGTTTTGTTAGTGTTTGTATATTTAATGCGTGGCCCAAGACCACTCTTCTTCTTCCAGTGTGGCCCAGAGACGCCAAAATGTTGGACACCCCTGCGACACGGACCCGTCCTGGGCTTCCCAAGCAGTGGTCACTGTTCCAGAGCACCATCTCTCTGCTAAATGGCCCTCACGGCTTCTGGAAAACAAAGGCACAAACGTCTCTGTTGCTGCAACTAGCTTCTACCTAGGTTACGTCCTCCTTGTGGGGCCCCCCAAAGACAATTCATTCGCTTTTATAAAACTTGGGGCATTTTCCTTGAGGCATTTTTGAGAACCACTGAGGAAAACAACTTCTGCTTTAAGGTGGTAATCTAGGCTTCCTCCAGCTGTTCTTCCACCATTTGGGAGGCAGGCAGGGGTGCTGGCTGTGGCTCAGATGGTTTGCTCATCAGCCTACCAGCAATAGCCAAAGTGGCTTCATGTCCTAGCCCGGTGACTCACACAGGCTTATTTTGTCACTGTGGTATTTACACTTTACTATAAACCCTGAGAGGGATGGGATCCACTTATGGGGAATCATGAAACATTCTTAGTAAAAGCTCCATTGATAAGAGTTCTGCTTTTTCTATGTGATTGAGGCAAAGAGGGGAGAATCACTGTGTAAATGGTTGATGCCAATTGTCGATGGATGACAATAATTACAGTGAAAGGAGGCTTTGATTTGTGATTGGTGAATAAAGATGGATTCTGGCGAGATGGAGTCCTCTGAAATAGGCTGGCTATCTGATCCCTCGTTCCTCACAACTACTATCACGTCGGCATCCTTGGATGGACGATGTGGCGTGTTGTGTGGACTGAACCCATCAGCATCCATCTGCCTTCCTTGTGTGTTTCTCTGCACTGCGGGGCTGGAGGGCCACAGACTAATTTCATATTCCCTGTAGCTAAGGCTTGGGAGATGAATGAAATCCTCCCAGGTAGATGCTGTATCAGCTATCTATGGCTAAGTAGCAAACTACTCCAAAACCTCGCCACTAATACAGGAAACATTTATTCTTTCTCCTAGTTCAGAGGGGCAGTGGTCTGGGGGCAGCGTAGCTGGACTCTTCTGGCTCAGGTCTCTTGTGAAGCCCAGATGTCCCCTAGCACTCTTGTCACTGCAGCTGGAGGAGCTGCTTCTGTGCTCACTCACACAGTTGACAGGAGAACTCAGTTCCTCACCATGTGAGCTTCAGCAGAGGCCGTGCAAATGTCCTCTAGACAAGGCAATTGGTTTCCCCTGGAGCAAGAGATCTGGGAGAGAAAGAGAACGAGAGAGTGTATAATGATGATAGAATTCATAGTGTCTTTTACAACCCAGTCTTGGCAGTGACACACGATCACTTCTGCTGTGTTCCACCGGTCACACAGACCATGTTTGGTGCCACAGTGAAGGGGCTACACCGGGATGTGAACAGCAGGAGGCAGGGATCATTGGGGGCCACCTCAGAGGCTGGGGATCACTGACAAAGGCCCCAGAGTTTCAAAAGGCAGAAGCGAGGTGGGAGTCGTTGTTCCGCTCGCACAGCAGCTTTCACTAACAAGCAGGATCACAAGGAGGGATTTGCTGCAGCACATCCAGCCTGGTCTTTACGAGGGTTGGAAAGCCTTCTGGAGGTGGTGGTGGCTCAACTCAGCACCGTCCAGTGCCCTGCTTCCTGCTGGTGGCGCAGAGCTTCCCGATCTCTGCATCTCAACTCAGTGGTTGTGTGCTCTTGAACTCAGCAGTTCCGGGGGCCGTTTCCTCCAGTCCTTCCGGTGTATTACATTTTCTTTCCTTTAAAATAGCTGCAGTAATTCTCTAGTCCTGAAACTTGACCGTGACTGATTCAGACAGGTTACACTCCTCAAGATAGTAATGACAAGCGTGATTGTGCCAGCAACTAAGTATGTCACTTTCACTCATCAGATTTTACAGATGAGAAACCTGAGAGGCTGAGAGATTTAGTGGCTTAGATCATCCAAGTAAATTGTTGATGCCAATTGATGCCATCTCTGTGCTTGTCCTGGCCTCAATTGATAAATGCATTTATCACCATCCCCAGCACCTGCCTCTGCTTTGAGGGGGTTGGGAAAACCAAGATTTCTTTTAGTGCCTCATCGTAAACACTAGATAGATAAAGGATATCATGATAATTTTTTATTAACTATCTGGCTTTCTCCATAGTAATGCAGTTAATTAAACCTACCTCCCACAGAGCTGCTCAGCTGAGCCTGATATGTAGACATAAATTGATCTTTCTGGTTTTGGATTTTTCAAAGTCAAACTCATTCACGCCCATCTACAAGGTGCTGTTCCCAGCTGTATAGCTGAATTACAAAGAAAAACCTCTCACTCTATTCATTAAGCAATGCAGGGATTGTCAAACTATAATGCACACCTAAATATTTATGGCAGATTCCTGGGCTCCGTGTGAGAGATTCTGAATCGACACTTTTAGGTGAGGGGCCCAATCTGCACTTTAACCGCATGCACTCTGAGTCCCACAGTACCCAGTGGGGTGGACTCAGACACTTTCACTGGTACCTGGTTAGGACAGCTAATCATACCTGAGTCAGCTGAAGTCACGTTTCTGCACAGCCCTGGGTTCAAACTCTGCTTGCACTACTTACCAGCTGGGAGACTTAAGTCACTTATCGTCTTTTAGCTTCTGTTTTCTTGTTGATAGAATGAGATTGACAATACTATCCTCCTTAGGATAAAATTATTGTGGACTAAATGGTAAATTGTATACAAAGCATTTAGCACAATTCCTGAGTAGCAAATGTCATTGTTGATGCTGTTGATTGGTTACTGGAGCGCTGTTTTCAGTCCTACCCACGCTCTGTCACAGTGCACGCTTTATAGTGGAACGCTTTGAACTTGAGTGCATGTGTGTTGAGTGTGTTTTTGGATGACACGACTGCAAAAAATCTAGGGGTTCTACTGGATCAGAACCTGGGCTTTCATGCATTATTCATTCATTAACCAAAAACTGTTCACATCTGCATGCTGCACTCTGCTATACTGTGAAGACACAATGATCTTGGAGTCTCAAAGAGGAGACACCTACACAGCCAACTTTAATATCATATTATTGAGCAAGAAAGAATAATTTAGTCCTGCTGTTAGTAAAATTTTTTAATATGTGTTGACATAGAAAAGCATAACGTTAATAAAAGCTTAACGTTTGAAACTGCGGTACAGCACATGTACTACACACAACTCTCTGCGTACCTTTCTCCTACGGTTGTTCCAGTCTGGCTGTTGCAGCTTAAAGGCACGACCATGGCGCAATGGAGATTGGGAAGAGACAAAGGCCATCCCTGACCTGGCAAATGGAACACACAAGGCTGGGATTGATTTCCTTGAAATTATACCTTTATTCAGGTCATTGCCATGACCTAAAATGCCCCTTTCTCTTTTCCTTTATCCACATATTAACAATTTGTTACCTTGCACTTCTTTATCTCCACAATCCTAACCTGATTACCATCAGCCTCATTGATCTCCATTTCCTCTGAACTCCATTCTGCTGTGTGTTCATCAAATATTCATGAAATGCCTTATTAGGGGAACAAGATGTAGAATAACAGGAGATGAGATCAGAGAGGCATCCCAGACCAGATGATGTGCAGCCTTGAGGCCCCAGTAATGACTCTGGAATTTTCTTGGAGTAATAAGAAAAGCCATCGGACTTCTCATCAGGGATCTGTGATGTGACTTACATTTAAAGAGGATTCCTCCAACTGCTCTGTGGACTACAGGCTGTGGGGGTTAAGAGTAGAGACAGCAGATAGATTAGGAGGCCCTGAAATACCCCCAGTAACAGAAACTGGTAGCTCAGACTGTGGTCTTAGTGTCAGAGGTCTTGAGGAGTTGTTGTATTTGGAATGTATTCCAGAGTGAGAGCTGATGTGATTGATTTGATGATA